>OVAO01000940.1:0-15094 GCA_900406285.1 Biscutella auriculata | reverse complement strand
CCCCCTCTCTTTATCCCAAAAAGAAAATCAAATAAAAAGAAAATAAAATAAAATAAAATAAAATAAATAAAGTGGTCCGGCTTAAAAAAATTGAGACCCAAGAAGATTTGGGAGCGGTGATCACCATAAGAAAAAGAAAAGAAAATAAAATAAAATAGTTAAGGTGGTTCAGCTTTAAAAATGATACCCAAGAAGATTTGAGAGCAATGACCACCATAAGAAAAAGAAAAGAAATAAAGTGGTTCGACTTTAAAAAAATGATACCCAAGAAGATTTGGGAGTGCTGACCACCAAAGAAAAGAACCGAAAATGAAAGAAAAGGAAATAATGCCAAGCTTAAGAAATAAAGAAAGAGGGCGAAAGAGACCTTAAACCACTTGAATCTCAAAGGTTCTGAAAAAGTTGACGAGTAGGGATTAGGTTGACATTTTATAGTCCAAGATTTGTTCTTTCTTTAGTTGTTATCATAGAACTTTGTGATATTGTCCGGTTTTCATTAGTGTTAGACGTTTGGATGGTTGATACTTCTAGCTGTGGGTTACTATTTCTTGCTTGTCTAATGCTTGCTTGCTTGTTGGCCTTACATTCAACTCACTAAACTGATTCTCGTCTTTGTTTTCAAACCTCTCCCCTTTCCTTAAATTTTTTCTAGCTTGGGGGAGTTGATATAGAGTTGACCAATACCATTTTGTTTTTTTTTCCTACTTAGTATAAATAGCTAAAACCCTAATTTATTTTGCCTCTCTCTTCCCCTCATCTTATTTCTTTATATCTTCTCCTCTTTAGTAATTCTCTTTGGAGAGAAAACAAAAACCTTTTAATTTCAAGCTTAATCTTAGTTTTATTTCAGTTTCTTCTTCTATGATCTTTTGATTTCTTGTTTATATCATGATTACGCATGAACCCACCATGGAATTTTATGCTTTCTTCATGATTAGTGAGTTGTTTTTCGCTAAGTGAATGAGTTGGCCATGTTCGTTTGCTTAGTTGGAAGATGCATCCCGATGGTCCATCCAGATAATCCATTCAGATGGTCCATCTAGATGATGTTCGTTTTTTCAGATGCATTTTAATAATGCATCTGGATGTACCATCTGAATGCACCCATGTTTGTTTGTACATTTGGAAGATGCATCTGAATGCATGTTATTTTGATAAGATTTTTATGATTTTAATTATATTTATAAATTAAAAAATTATCAAAATATCAATTTCTAAATTTCCATTTTTTATGAATAGTGATTAAATACAAAATTATTTATCAAAACATAAATTTCCCGTAAACACACAAAAAACAAAATTTTCACATAAAATACGAAAAAATCACGTTTTTCTTGAAAACACACTAAAAGTCACAATATATCCTGAAAATCACTTTTCTTACGGAAAACAGACTGAAAATCATGATTTTTTCAAAAAACACGATTTTCCCCGGAAAGTCACGTTATGTCTCGGAAAATCACATTTTGTCTCGGCAAATCACTTTTCTTACGGAAAACAAACTGAAAATTATGATTTTCTCAAGAAACAGGATTTTTCCCGAAAAATCACGTTTTGTCTCCAAAATCACGTTTTCCCCTGAAAATTACGTTTTCCCCGAAAAATCACGTTTTCCTAGGAAAATCACATTTTTTCCAGGAAAATCACGTTTTCCCCGAAAAATCACATTTTATGTGTTTCCCGGGAAAAACACATTTTGTCCAAAAAATCACGTTTTTCCCTAGAAAATCACGTTTTTCCCCAGAAAATCACGTTTTTCCCCAGAAAATCACGTTTTTCCCGGAAAATCACGTTTTCCCCCAGAAAATCAAGTTTTTCCCGGAAAATCACGTTTTTTCAGGGAATATCACGTTTTATCAAGAAAAATCACATTTTCACCAGAAAATCACGTTTTTCTCCAGAAAATCACGTTTTCCCTAGAAAATCACGTTTTGTCCCAGAAAATCAAGTTTTCCCCCGGAAAATCACGNCATTTTTCCACGGAAAATCACGTTTTTCCCTGAAAATCACTCTTTATTCAAAAAATAACGTTTTTCCCGGAAAATCACGTTTTTCCCAGAAAATCACGTTTTTCCCAGAAAATCACTTGTTGTCCCAGAATATTACGTTTTCCCTGAAAAATCATTTTTCCCAGAAATTCACGATGGAAAACACGATGTTTCGAGAAAACATGATTTTTCGGCAAAACGTGATTTTCTGGGACATAAAGTGATTTTCCGGGAAAAACGTGATTTTCCGGGAAAAACGTGATTTTCCGGGAAAAACGTGATTTTCTGGGAAAAACGTGATTTTCCGGGAAAAACGTTATTTTTTGAATAAAGAGTGATTTTCAGGGAAAAACGTGATTTTCCGTGGAAAAATGCTATGTTTCGAGTTAAAAAGTGATTTTCCCGGACAAAATGATTTTCGGACGAAAACGTAATTTTCCTGGACAAAAGTGATTTTCCGAAAAAAACGTGATTTTCTCGAAAACTTAATTTTCTTGAGAAAAACATGATTTTTCATGGAAACCGTGATTTTTCGGGAAAAAACGTCATTTCCGTGGAAAACTTGATTATTCGTGGAAAAACGCGATGTTTTGGGACAAAACGTGATTTTCTGGGAAAAACGTGATTTTCCTCGAAATGGTGATTTTTTGGATAAAAAGTGATTTTCAGGGAAAAACGTGATTTTCCCGGACAAAATGATTTTCGGACGAAAATGTAATTTTCCTGGACAAAAATGATTTTCCGAGAAAAACGTGATTTTCTCGAAAAACGTAATTTTCTGGAGAAAAACATGATTTTTCATGGAAAACCGTGATTTTTCGGGAAAAACGTCATTTTCCGTGGAAAACATGATTATTCGTGGAAAAACGCGATATTTCGGGACAAAATGTGATTTTCCGGGACAAAAAATGTTTTTCCGGGAGAAAAAGTGATTTTCCGGGGAAAACGTGATTTTCCGAGGAAAACGTGTTTTTTTCTGGGAAAACGTGATTTTTTCGGGGAAAACGTGATTTTCCAGGACAAAAAGTGATTTTCTAGGAAAAACGTCATTTCCCAGGAAAACACACAGATTTTTCAAGACAAAACGTGATTTTCCGGCAAAAACGTGATTTTCCGAAACAAAACGTGATTTTCCGGCGTAAAACATGGTTTTCCGAAAAAAACTTGATTTTCCGGTACAAAACGTGTTTTCCAAAAAATTATAAGTTTTTGAAGATATATCTAGATGCATCCAGATGCATCTTCAAAACTCATCCAGATGCATCTGTAAATTTTGCCTAAATTAAAACTCATTCAAATGATCCATCCAGATGGACCATCTAGATGAGCCATTAAGTGACACTAAACGAACATCATTTGGTAGCTTCGCCCAGATGGACCATCTAGATGAGCAAACGAACAGATAGATTAAGTGATTGATTATGATGCTTAGGATTTAGATTTTTCATTATCTTCACTTATTTGATATGCTTAATGCTAGATTAGGCTTAATTACTCTAATCTAGAACTTAGACAAATTGTTGCCCGGAATGTGTTCGATGAAATGTCTGAATGAATCATTTAAGTGTTAAGTGAGGTATAGCCAAGGAATTGTGTTAGGAGACCTTAGTAGTTGCATAGACTAAACTTTAATGCTTGTTAATTATGTGGTTAGTCAATGGATTGTACCAATTGCATGATTAGGAAAGGGGTTTCTACCACGAGAGTGGATTAGCCTAAATTTGATAGTCCATAGACTAAAGATTAGCATTATATGATAGAAATGAGCATCATAAACCTGAACTTAATCACCCGATTTGATTACCTTTGTCAATTTGCTGAGTTTTACATTGTTTTAAACTTTAATCGATTTTGTTGACTTAACTGATTTTGTTGACTTTTGCTTTGACTTTTGGTTGACTTTGCGTTTGTTACTTTTTCATGCTTAATAGGATTGTTAGTGATAAACAACTCCTTAATTGCTTAGACTTGATAAATTCTATATAGCCCTAGTATGTGAATTATCCCTGAACTGGTTCGACAATCTCACTATACTACATTCGATTCCTTTGCATGATCAAAAAGATCAGATCCTTGGTCTCCTCTTATCCCTCGTTTCAAAGATTCCTTTTTACCGTAATATATCTTGTTAAGATTTACCATAAAAGTGATGTAATTTTGGGGGGCATTTGACCTTCCATGCAGCTGCCTGAAGCTAGCATAAGTACCAACAAATCCAAGAATAGTTCGAGATCTGGTAATGTGAGAAGATCCACTAGAATAGATAATTCCAATTGAAATAGATAGAGGAGCTAAATGTTTCCCTTCGAGAATTAGAATATTTACCATCGCCCATGTTTGTAATGCAATAGACACTCAAACATGGTTGATATCTTCGTCCGCACAGCCACACGTTTGACACCTCAAATCGTACTTCATGTCATACTTTATGAGATTTGAGAAAACATATATACTCTTGAATAATGCTTGCCATATAAAATGTTGAATTTTGGAAAGACACTTTATCTTCCATCCCTGCTCGAACAAGGGATTAATATTTGGCTACAAATTCTCGTTGGCGCAAATATCCTTATATGCTATCTCACAATAGATTCTATCACTATATAAAAAATTTATTTATCAAATTTGTTTCATTGAATTGTGTTCTAAAATGGTTAGATCCAAAACGTTTCAACTTTTGATCTTAGATCGTCCATGAATTTTCTAAAACTAGCTTAACACAACTTTGTACCGATATCTTGTGATCGATAAGCTCGACTTCACGACGATCTAATCATAATGACAAAGAGATTTAACGAGTTCTCTTTTGAAAAATATATTTTTCATGTGATACTTGGGACCGCAAAGTTCACTAGAAACCGAACTAATTTGCTACAAATGTGTTTCGGGAAATTAATAACAACAAGAGCGAGAAAAACAAAAAGAAGCTATCAACGAGGAAGATTGAGAGTGTTTGAAGATGTAGTTAGTCACAAAACGTCACACTAGAAAGATAAAATCTCAACAAATATATTCTGAAGATTCTCATTAAGATAATGATAGGAGTTATCCTAATCTTGATAAGAAAAGGAAATAAACGAGACTATAAATACTGAGATAGGTTCTCATAGGAAGATTATCGATTTAAAAGACACAACGTAAAAGTACAAGGTGTTAGGCAAATCGTTCAAGCTAGCAATAGAGAAGCACGACTTGCTACATAGACAATGTGAGTCAACAGTTCTGTTAGGTTGACGACAATTCTGTGAGGCGCTCCGAATAGGAGGAAGACATCAAATTAAAGGGTTAATTTGATCTAGAGATTGACAGAAGGCATTCTCTGTCAAACTTGAAGTAAGGATAGCAATTTCAATTGGTATCGGAGTGGGAACTTGTGATTTCGAAACAAGTTCGACCGGGACACATGGACAATCTTGGGTTGTCGAAGCAGTTGGTTCTAGATCCTGAGAACTATGGCTTTTGGAAGGTGCGCATGCGATCATCAGAAACATAGACGAGGCTGCTTGGACCACAATAGAGGACGGGTGGACCGCACTGGTCACTAGAACAACAATCGGGCAAGTACCTAAACCAAAGTCTGAGTGGACAAACGAAGTAAAACAAATGGCTAAATTCAACTCAAAGGCCTTGTCGACCATATAATGTGGAGTTGAACAAAATCAGTTCCAGCTGATTCAAGGATGCAGTTATGCAAAGGAAGCCTGGGAGATTCTTCAAACGAGTTTTGAAGGAACTTCAAAGGTGAAACACTCATGCATTGATTTGCTAGCGTCAAAATTTAAAAATTTGAGCATGGACGAGATGAGACTATTGCAGAATTTAGTGCAAAGTTAAGTTCAATAGCGAATGAAGCACTGGTTTTGGGAAAGAAATACAAAGATAAAAAAAACTAGTGAAGAAACTGCTTAGATGCTTACTACAACGATTCTCTGCTTACAAAGTTGTTATGGCAATGGCTCTAGACACTGACGATACACGGTTTGAAGACGTGGTTGGGAAGCTTCAAGCAAATGAGATGGAAATAGGAGTAACAAAGAAACAAAAAGGAATTGCCTTAGTGGCCGAAACAATTCCAGAAGAACAAACTGACAATGTGGTGCTATTGGTAAAACGATTTGATCAAGCGTTGAAATCTACCTTGTGAAACTTGTGAATCAAGAAATTGTTCTTGGGGCACCAAAGCTGAAAACGAAGAATTTGGAGGTAGTGTGCGGTGCGTGTAAACAAGGAAAGCATGTTAAAATACAACATAAGAAAGTTCCATATTCAAACCAAAACTGCTGGAATTAGCCCACATGGATCTCATGGGTCCTATGAAAACCGAGAGTATTTGTGGAAAGAAGTATGTGTTTGTGTTGGTCAATGATTTCACAAGATACTCATGGGTACATTTTCTGAGAGAAAAATCGGATACCACTCGAAGTTATAAAATCTGGGCGCTGCAGCTGATAAATGAAAAAGGAAGAATTAATAAAATTTGGAGTTATCATGGTGGAGAATTCGAGAATGAAGGGATGATGGAGTTTTGTCAAAAACAGGGAATTCAACACCAATTCTCTGCACCTAGAACTCCTCACCAAAATGGTGTGGTCGAAAGAAAGAATCGAACGCTTCAGGAAATGGCTAGAGCAATGATCCATGGAAATCAAGTGTCACAACGGTTTTGGGTTGAGGCTGTCAGTACATCGTTCTACATAATTAACAGAGTGTACGTGAGAAAAGGGACGATCAAGACTCCATATGAGATGTGGAAAGGAAAGAAACCAAACATACATTACTTTCATATATTTGGATGCAAACGCTATATATTAAATGACAAGGATCATTCGGGAAAATTTGAATCAAAAAGTGACGAAAGAATATTTCTGGGATACTCAGGAAGTAGTGTAGCTTTTAGAGTATGCAACAATAGAAAGAAGGCAATCATGGAGTCAGTTAATGTTTTGTGCGATGATCGACGTAATCAGAACTTACAATTCGAACTACCTATTAGTGAAGAAGAATCAGAAATCATTAGTAAAACTGATCAGGTGAAGACCAAATCGGACGAGTTGTCTGACTCAGAGGCTAAGAAAATCATCAAGCCTCACATAAACCATTCAATGGCCGATGTAATTGGTGATGTAGGTGACTCACGAAAAACCCGAGTACAGATAAATTTCTGAGAAATGGTATGTTTCGCATGTTGTGTATCAGCCTTGGAACCTAAAGATTATAAACAAGCTTTAGTTGATGAATAATGGGTAGTTGCCATGCAAGAGGAATTGGAACAATATGTGTGAAACGATGTGTGGGAACTGGTCCCACGTCCAGCGAATGTTAATGTTATTGGAACTAAACGGATATTCAAGAATAAAAGTGATGAAGTAGGAAGGGTAGTTCGAAACAAAGCTAGGTTGGTTGCTCAAGGATACACGCAAGTTGAAGGAGTAGATTTTGAGGAAACGTTTGCGCCAATGGCTAGACTAGAAGCTATTCGGTTTCTACTTGCAATTGCGTGTCTATACAGATTTAAACTCTTCCGAATGGATGTCAAGAGTGTGTTCTTGAATGGTATTCTAAATGAAGAAGCTTATGTGGAACAACATAAAGGATTTGAAGAACCCAACAAGGAAGATCATGTCTACAGATTGAAGAGAGCATTGTATGGTCTGAAACAAGCTCCTAGAGCTTGGTATGATCGACTGACAGGCTTTCTGTTAAGTCAACAATACATCCGAGGAAATGTAGATAAAACGTTGTTTATCAAGAAATACAAGGATGAATTCATGGGTGTTCAGATCTACGTTGATGACATTATTTTTGGAAGCACAAATCCAGACTTAGTTGACTCGTTCGTAAAGAACATGACTCATGAATTTGAGATGAGTATGGTGGGAGAACTCAAGTTCTTTTTGGGATTACAGATAAATCAGACTGAATAAGGAATATATGTGTCTCAAATTACCTATGCAACAAATCTGGTCAAACGGTTTGGATTGGACGGTTGTAAGTGCGCTCGGACTCCGATAAGTACTACGGTTAAAGTTTCAAGAGATGAAGTCGGAGAAGATGTTGATGAGAAGCTATATGAAGTATGATTGGAAGTCTGTTATATATGACTGCTACCAGACCAAAGAGAACGGTCTTAACTCGAGAGATGCGAAAATCTCAGAAATCACCGAAGACCAAGTCGAAATCTGTCAAAGAAGCAAAGCCGATTTGTCTTGAGGAGGAAGAATCGGTGAAGGAAACTGTTGTTACTACCAAAGAAACCAACAAGCTAGCTATAGTACTCATAGAAAAACCAAAGAAAATCGTGATGGAGAAAGTTGATATCGCGTTTCTTCCACCAAGGATTGAAGAAGTTTTAGATTAGGAAGAAGAAACGGTGTCAGGTCCGCCAAAACTCGGTGAAAGCGAAGAAGAAAAAGAAGTTATCTCGAAATCCCGAACGCATGCAAAGAAGAGAAAGTTAAGCCAAAGAAATCAAATGATTTTGGGTCAAAGAATCTCCCTAAGACTACGAAGAAGAAGAAGCTATAGAAAGCTAATACTAGCTCAAACAATCTCGATGAAATCGGGAATTCTAGCTCGGATCCAAGAAATACAGAGAAAAAGGAAAATGCGGCGTGCTCAAAATCGTCTCCGAAACAGGCGGAGAAGAGTCCAAGAGCTAAAATCTTATGCGGAAAATCTCCATCGGGTAATGTTCGAACCAAACCTCAACGATTCAAAGAAAAAATTAATCAAGAAAGGTATGAAATGTTTGAGAAACAAGAAATTCTAGAACCACGTTTGGTTCGGTTAGATATTTCAGATAAGCTTGGTATGACGTCTATGTTAGAGAAAGGAAAAATGGAAGTCATTGTGTTGAAAGTAGCTAGCTACACGAAAGAAATTGTTCTGGAAATCTATGCACACTTGCCATCTATTAAGACCGATGAACCGAAAGTTGATGTATATCTTCGGGGACATATCAAGAAGTTTTCAGCTGCGAAAATTAATAAGTTCTATGGATTTACTCAGCTGACTAAGGAAGAAGAAAAGAAGGATGCAAAGGCTGACTTGTTACATGTTGATGAGCTCGCAAAATTTCTATCAGGAAACAAGATCGAGACATGGGGCAAACTCAGTATCTCTAAATTCGTACATGTTCTTGTGGCAATGTATTCAATTTGCGGCTTCAACTGGTTTCCCACGACAAACAAGTCTTACATGCATGAGGGAAGATATAGATTAGTTTACAAGGTTGCCAATGGAATTCGTTTTAACTTTGGTAAATTTGTCTATGAGCGTGTTCTGCATCGGGCCTTGAATCCAGAGAGTGATTTCGGAATTCCATTTCCGTCGATGCTGTTTGATATACTATGCCTTGGTATGTTTCCAAGTATATCCGAAAAGTTTGTCCATTCGCGTTTCTATGTACCAGAGAAGCGGATAATCGATGCACCGCTTATATCGAGAAAGATGGCTGCAGTAAGTGATGATAAAGATGAGCCAATGCTTACGAAAATTTGCGGTACAAAGTCGGCCGACTCACTCACTTTGATTGTTCATTTGCCAGTTGGTGACAATTCATCGGCTGGTGAGAGGAAGGCTTTAAGTGAGGCGATTCAGACAATTCAGGATACTCTTCAACGTCGTGAAGACGTTTAGCTTGATAATGGTCTCGAATAGGGAGAGTAGTATGGGTTCTCGGTATGGTGGTTCTTGGTTATGACTTTAGGGGGAGTAGTTGGAGTAGCTTGTTTTTGGTGTGGTATGCTTCTTTGGTTATGACTCTAGGTGGAGTTGATTTTGGTGTGGTATGGCTCTTTGGGATGATGACTCTAGTTCGGTTTCTGATGGGTAGCTTGAACAATGGGGGAGTGTAGTATAAGGGTTCTTTTTGTTGATTCTCCTTGATGTAATCTGAGTTGGTCTTATGTCAGACGTTTTGTGAACTAAGGTATTGTACTTTTATGTGGTGTTATGGTTATTTTATCTTGAAGTAGCTGCATCATCGAGAGAAGATTTGAAGAAGTATCCGAGTACATATTCAAGCTAAAATGTGGGAGAATGAGAGTGTTCGAAGACGTAGTTAGTTACAAAACGTCACACTAGAAGGATAAAATCTCAACAAATATATTCTGAAGATTCTCATTAAGATAATGATAGGAGTTATACTAATCTTGATAGGAAAAGGAAATAAACGAAACTATAAATACTGAGATAGGTTCTCATAGGAAGATTATCGATTTACAAGACACAACGCAAAAGTAAAAGGTGTTAGGCAAATCGTTCAAGCTAGCAATAGAGAAGATCGACTTGCTACGTAGAGACTGAGTCAACAGTCCTGTTAGGTTGACATCAAATTAAATGGTTAATTTGATATGGAGATTGGGAGAAGGCATTCTCTATCAAACTTGAAGTTAGGATATCAATTTCAAAGATGACTTCGAGTTGAATTTAAAGGATGAACAAATAGAGGCCCTACGACGACTAGATCCCAACAACGGTCCGAGAGAAATCAGACAAGAGTGGGACAAACTCAAAGTCTGTAGTATTATTAGTTCAATGACTGTTAAATAATCCTCTGATAAACACTGGATTGAATGGTACATTAGGTAAGGTACATGGATACGAGATTTTGGATTTAGTATAAGAAACAAATCAGTCAATCTGGCCTGTAGTTATAGATGGATTCGTTAAGTTCGGATTCATTTTCTTTACGATGAGAGAGAGAGACTGAATGAGTCAGTGAGAGTCAACACGATAAGCTATATCGAAGAGTCTTGATGGTAAGTTTTTTGCTTTACAAAGATTGAGTTCAATAGAGATTGGAGAACCCATGAGTCAGGTTGTTGAACTTACAAGAACGACCAAACCCAGAATGAGAGAAACGTTACTGTATGTTGAAACATTTGGTACTCATCATCTCAAAATTCTCCCAGTACACTATATTATTAACCATCTCAAAACAAGCTTCTTCTCACAAAGGACAAGAGCTTAAAAACTCCAACTTTATCCTACTAATTTTCAACAATCATTTAAACATTGATAGTCAAATAGATCCAAATTACATTAAAAATATATATGTAAGACCTACGGTAAACAACAACATTACAAAACAAACACACAAGGATTAAATTTTAGTTGCCTCTCATCCTTGGAAACAGCATCTCATAGCTTCTGAATTTTCAAACTCGTTATTCCCATTTTCAAGATCGATCTTAAAAAAGAGAAAGAAAAGCTAAGAAAAAGTTATCAGGTCTTGATACCGTTATCATCTCTAGCACACCTAGTAATGATACTGCATCCTCTGTTGTAAGAATTAGCCTGTCCAGAGCGACAAGCGTAGTAGGAAGCTCCAGGTTTCTGACAAGGAACCATGTCTCTCCTTAGTGTTCCATAGCTTATGTACTGTTTCCGTACCATCATTACTCTCCGGCTTATCTCCGAAGGCATCATCATCATCATCTCTTCTCCTTCACCAATCACACCGTTCTGGTCAAGCATCGCGTCGGTTTCGCCGTTCACCGAAGAGATAGAAACATCGATGGCGATTGAGAGACGGGTCTGAAGAAAAAGTATGGAAAAGTAAACGAGAACTAAAGATCTTGACATGTCGGTGTTGGGATATTTTTTGGTAGTTGTGGTGAACTCTATTTCACGACTCCTCCAAGTACCTCTCCCTCTTCGGAGTTAAACCGGTCGGTTTAAAAATAGATAATAGTCGCATTCAATTGCTACGTCAAGTATTTTATTAATCAAAACTTTTATTTTTGTCTTCTTTTGTTTCCTCTCCAATTTTCTTGGTTATTGTGCTCCACTAACAAACACTTTGTGTGTCATCAATCTTCATTTTAGGTGCATACACTTTGAATCTGATAGCAAGCAGATGATTCAAGCTATTCAAAATCTTAAAAGATTGGCATAAATTCAAAAACTGCTTAGATCAAATCTCCTCTTTTACTGCAACTTTTGATCAGATGATTTATACATCGATTTCAAAATCTGCAAATCAGTCTGCTAATCAACTGGCTACATCTGTTATTATAGAAGGTAGTTTTCGTCCGTACTTGGCATCTAATGCCCTCATTGGCTTCATTCTACTTTGGCTGCTGAAGCTACTTAATTTTGTTCTATCCTTATAGTTTTTGCTCTGCATATTCCTCTTCAAAACTTCCTCTCAAACTCTGTTATCTTGTTCAAATTCAATATATAAATCCTCTTTGACAAAAAAAAACAAATACTTTGTCCCTTTTAGAATTCATAACAAAAAAAAAATATATATATATGAAGAAATTTAAAAGAATTTTAAAATTGAGGAAATATCTTATTTAGGGGTTTTCACTGATTTTATGTATAGATAATTATAGATCCTTAGATTAAGTATTTATAGTACCTTAGAAATATAATTTATAATATGGTAATTAGGTTTCTTTTGTTACCTAAGAATAATAATATTTTTCTAATAGACATGTTTTTGTAGTGATATGATAACATACTTTAATTTTAAATATATGAAAAATATTAAAAGTAAATAATTTGGAGGGGAATTAATGATTAAATGTGTGGGGTTAGATAGTAAAAGAGATAATTAAGGAGATAGTGTAATTGCCACCAAACAAATTCAACAACCCAACTACATCTGCTGAGCTGTTTCCATTGACCCACAAGCTCTATTTTATTATTTTGCTTCACTTCAAAGTATCAATAAATTCACATCATTACTCACTCAAAAAGATATATAGCCATAATAATATCATATATAACTTAGAAAAGAAACCAGTTTCTGCAGATTCTTTCTTTTTTAATAATACATGTATTATATAGAATTCGATTATTGAATAATTTAATGACCACATTAACATAAATTATTAGACTGATATCTTTAATGGTTTCTGTAGATCTTATCACTTTTATTTTAGATAATTTTTAATAGGTAAAAATAAATAAATCATGTAATCTTTGATTCGGATAACACAAGATAATGAAATTAAGTCTCTTATATATGCTCCCAAGTCATTAAGGTGTCATCATATATCATAAGGAAAAAGAGATATCTTTTCGTAAGTATATCAAGTTAAGCAATTGGGTTAAATGTTACGAAAATGGACTAGCATGAAATGGTCATTGTAGCACAATTTTCTATTTATAGAATTTTCGTCGGTTTAAGTTCATGCTTTTTGAATTGGATTAGGATGAACACTTCTTCTCTTAATGAGTTTTTTTGCTGATTTGGGCCAAATTCTCTTAACTTATCCAATAATTTATTATTTTTTCAAATTGGATGGACCAATTCTAATCTAGACTAGATTTGAGATGGTAGGCATCTCATCATCAATAGTAGCTTCCCTTCTTTTTAATTTATTGGATCTGAGAAAAAAGTTAGATCGAGGGACTTGATTCACCAAGGAGATTTGTATGGATTTGGATTGACATTTTAACTTTAGTGGATGTACAAATCGTCACGGCCTTGTACGCATATGGTGGATCCACTTGTGCGCGTGTCCATTTCTCTAATCTTCTCCTTGGGTTTGTTAGATTTTCTTTTTGTTTTATGCTCTTGGGTGGCGACTTAGATCATTTCTTTCCCTTCATTTTCCTTTCTCGAATGGGAAATCCCAACCTTAATCTGAGTGCACCGCCGTCACTGATGATTTCGGCCGAGAAGGCTATTTATTCAGAAATTTAAATAGAAATGATTTGCGGAGGCCGTTCTCGGACTGGGTGAGTGGCGATGTTGGTTCCAGTAGACCAAATCAAAACCAAAAATTCCAAACTTGTATTACAGTGAAGACTTGTGGCGCTCGAGATTATGTTTTGAAATTTCTTCTTTAATGTAAAAACAAAAATTATGGAGTTTCTAAACGTTAAGTTTTACTACAAGCACAAGACTCAAGAAGGCAAAGTAAACGTAAAACATAAAAATCAATACTGGAGCAAATCACTTGTTGTACAGAGATTAAATGATATAATGCTAGATATGTTTTTATTTATTTGAAAATCTTCATAAAAAATGTTTAAATTGCACAGTAAGCCTTGAGATTAGATAGATCTCTTTCCTTGGTACTTGTGGTGGTGAGTTTCAAGTAAGCATCAAAATCAAAAGGTTTATAGAGACGAGGATGTTCATCATCTATAATCTCCTCAGGCGCATATATGATGAGTCCTTCTTTAGGAGGCAAGAACAATCCAGCCACGTACCGATCTTTCTTTCCGGTGATAACCACACGGTGAAGCGGAGTAAACACCCCACCATTCAACAGTAGCTTCAAAACCCATATATGTATTAATTAATCACATGCTTTAAGGATGAAATTTTTAGGCACAATTAATAAGCTTACATGAAGAGAAGCTCCGGCCATAACGAGGAAGGAAGAGTCTTGAGATGGTTTAGCTTTAATCCAGTCTCGACCATCTTTGGTTTTTATCTCCAAACCATCTACGACATCGTTTTGACAAAGTATTGTGAGGAACTGTCTATCGATATGAGGGTGAAAACCTGGTTTCTCCTTCGTATCATCGTCAAGTCCTTTGTATTTAAATATGTGAAAGTGGTTAATTGCTGAATCAAGATGCTCCTCAACATATTTCTCGAGCCCGAAACTCTCCATGATCATTATCCTCACCTTCACGTTTAGTTCTATTAACTTCTCCGCAAATGACTCTACATTCTTGCTGCAACATTTCGCAAGTTTTAGTATTCCGTAATATTTGTTTTGTCAATAATTCATACAATATGCTAACATAATAATCACAAGAGAACAAACCACTAAACTACCTAACACAATTCATCATGATACAAAACGGATAAAACACATTATGCAACGGATTAGCAATACTTCCTCATAAACTAGTAATATCTAATTCTAGTTTCTCAAACTTTAAGTCTCAAATCTCAAATTGATGTATTTTAAAACTTGCGAAGATTTTTCTTAAATATTTTACAAATTGAAAATGTTAGTTTAACTATTTAAGACTGTAAATTGATTTTTTTTTTTTTGTCATCACACTGTAAATTGATTTAAATATATTGTGTAAAATATGATAAAATATTATATGATATAAAAACAAAATTCAACATTATATAATAATACATAATTATATATATATATATATATATATATATATATATA
>OVAO01000939.1:0-17326 GCA_900406285.1 Biscutella auriculata | reverse complement strand
CAATTTAGTAATTATTAAAAATAAAAATGTTAAAACTATATTTAATATAAATATCTTTAACCCACGCCATGCGTCACAATTCTAGTAATCATAATTGTTGGTGAGAATGAGACACGTGTCATCACGGGAGAGAATCTCTTCCCTTATTATATATAAGATTAGATTTTGAATTCTATTAAATGTACGTGTTATTCAATTTTAATATGTATTTTAAAGTGTTATCATTTAAATGGAATTAAATAGAATATTAACAAAATCATACGGAAGATAAATTCTTATATTTATAATGTTCTCGTAAAAAATTTATAAGAACAATTTGTTCCATATGACACTTATTTCAAATTATTTATCTCATATGACATTCCAATTCATTTTGTCACTTTGGTAATAATAAAGTGATAGTAAATTACATAATTATCCTTGACAATAACTATACTAATAGTATTAATAAAAAATAATTTTATATTTCTCTCCTCTTTCTCCTCTTTCTCCTCTTTATCTTTCCTCTTCATATTCTCTCTTCTTTCTCCTTTTTCAACCATTTTTTACCTTCTCTACTCTTTTTCCTTTCTCACAGTTTTTTTCGTTCTCAAAACTTTTCTCATTTCTCCTTTCTTATGTTATTATTATTATGTGATTGTAGTTTTTAAATCAATTGGTTTTGATGTGATTATAGTTTCCAAATCGATTGGTTTTGATGAAACTCTTATTACTATTCTGAAATCATATGAAAAACTATCTCAAGTCAGTTTGTTTTGTGGTTACCATTTTCGTGTCTACTCAATGTCCTGAAATCAGTTTTTTGTAGTTACCGTTCCGTGGTAACCGAATTGCCTTTTTCAGTCTACTCAATATCCTGATTAATTTTGTTGCTTTGTGGTTACCATTTTGTATTCATGAATTTGTGTTCACAATTAGTTGTTCGGGTTATTCTACCTCGACAAAACCCCACATCACATTTAGTCCAAACAATGCATTCTTAAATACAAGTACTAAAAATGTACTCGAAGTATTAACTATGATCATAAATTCATATATTTTAGTTCATTGATTTGTGGTAACATACCATAGAGTTATGATCCTTATGCTACAACTACATGACATGTTTTTAGTGACAACCATGATATCTCAGATTTGTGGTCAACGTTTTCTGGTTACGATCTTACTACTTTTTACCAAAAAAATTTCAAAATGCATAATATTGTTCGGAAAAAAAGATATTCAACTTCTCTAACTACAATTATCTTTGATTCTCAACCAAAAATTATTTATGTCAAAGAGAAGAAAATCCATGTGTTTTGATGAGAGAGAAAAACCAACAAATATATGGAAGGAGAGAGAAAACTAAATAATATTTTTCTAACTAGATTCACATGAGTCCTTAGATCTAATTATATCTCTTTAATCCTATGGTCCTTATTATACGCATTCTCTTTAAAAAATTTGTAGCTCGAGGTCAATACATACATTTACCTAGCCTCTCATTTTTTTGTTTCTTCATCAAAACCCACAAACTTGTTATGTTTCATTTAAGTGAGAAATTATACAAATAGTTCTCATTTAAAGACAATTTAAACAAATCTCTCTTTTTATAATACCATAAAATCTATCACAACTAGATTCTTTTTATTTCTCTTAAAATCTCAACTTCATTACCACCCTCTGAATAATTTTTGTTGTAAACAATATTCGTTACACAACTTTGGGTAGTAACACAAAAATTCATTAAACTATCTATCAGTACCGTTTATTTATCAAAAATTCATAATATATTACTTCACTAATAATTAGATAAAAAAATTAGATATATCCTAATAAACCAAACTTATCTAAAACAATATTTTACGTAATTATTCTAACAATCATAAATAAAAAAATATTTAAAAATATATATACTATATTGCATATTACAAATCACACCAAATATAATTTTATCCTCGAATTACAAATATCAATAACATTAAAAGCATAAGTCATTCGTTTACTAAATTTTTAATAATATGTTTGAACTTATCTACATCGAATAAAAACAACCTAAAAATCTAAGATTTATTCTATTATAAATTCACCAAATATAAATTTATTTTAAAATAACAAAATAACATTAACACTGAAAGATATAAATCAATCGTTAAGAGTTTTAATAATAGGTTGAGTTTATCTATATTAAATCAAATAATATATAAAAACTAAAATTTATTGCATTATAATTTAACCATCAAACATTAAAAACATAATTAATTTGTTAATATTTTTAATAATAGGTTGAATTTATCTCTATTAAATCAAATAATATTTAAAAATCTAAATATTTATTACAATATAAACAATATTTTTAAATTAAATCAAATAATGTTAATATTTCACCAATCCTAACAATATTTTTAAATTAATATCAATCCTAACAATATCTAATAACAAATATCAATCCTAACAATATTTAAATAATTAGATTTTACTCAACATTCACATATAAATTTTAAAATCAAACCATAAATCATATATAATCTATATGATATATACTATCATAGTTTTATAATATAAAGAGTTAATTATTAATTTTAATTCAAAAAATAATAATATCTTTGTGCTAATCTGAATCAAGTGTCCAAAAGCTGAACATTAAGCTAACTCTTTCCCCGAGAAAAAGGCAATTCGGGGGGATTCCTCTACCCCTCGTGGGTTTCTAGGGTTTAGTCTTTAAAAAACGTTTTATATTCCCCTTGTCTCATTAGTTTCCTTAATTTTTTCTTGTTTTCTCTATAGCTCTATCTCTCTCTTTCTATTTCACTGTTTTTTTCTTTTCAATGGCCGATCTTTGGCGAAGTATGCAAGACCTCAACATCGGTGCTTCAGATACTCCATGGGAGGTGCATGCACAAGGTCGTTCGTCTTTTCTGCGAGATCACAACCTTTGTCTGGTTGTTCGCGGTCTTAACCCTGAGCACCAGAATTCCATTGCTATAAGGAATACTCTTCGTCGAGCATGGCATCTGTTTGGAACTGTTGAAGGCCAAACAAACGATGATGGAACGGTTAACTTTTATTTTCAAAGTGAATATCAGCTGTTAACGGTGTTGGAGTGTCAACCCTATAATTTTAAGGGTTGGATGATCACGGTGGATCGCTGGAACAGAAGAAGTTATCCCTCCTTTCTGCGCTACTTACCATTCTAGATTCTTATTGAGAATCTTCCAAGCATTTTCAGGCGCCATCGTATCATTGAAAGCATAAGAGCTCACTTTGAAAGAGTGGAGGAGGTTTGTATTATGCAGCCAACTCAGTATCGTCATGCAGAGTCCTGGGTTAATGTTTGGTTTGATACAGACTAAAACCTAATTTTTAAAAGGAGCATGCGTTTAATGCCAGATGAGGATCCTGTTCTCCTACCTTTCAAGTACGAGGGTCTGAGAAAATTTTGCTCGATCTGTGGAAGCTTGAAGCATGCAAAGGAGGTCTGTCCATTAGCTCCTCCAAAACAGGAAGAAGATCCTCGCCAATCTCCTACTCCTTCTTCAGAATATGTCGCTTAAAACCCAGAGCCAAACCAGCCATCTCATGAAGAAATGACGGTTATGAAAGCACAACTTCAGGAGTTTCTAGCTGGAGATCGTGGACAAAAAAGGAAGCTCATAGATAGGGACGATGCAGGTCCAAGCAAAATATGAAGTCGTCCAAGAACTCCAAAGTCGTCGGGTGATGAAGGCAATGCTGCTGATCAGGGTTCGGTGGTTTCCCCAAAACCACCCAAGCTGCCATGAGTATCCTTCATTGGAACTATCAAGGTTTAGGGAACCCCTTGACAGTCCATTATCTATATGATCTTAATAAAAATAAAAATCCCGATGTAATGTTCCTCTCTAAAGTTAAAAATAATATAACATTGTAGATCGTATAAGAAGTCAGTTAGGGTTTGATCATATGTTTTTAGTCCCCCCCAAAGGCCTAGGTGGTGGAGTAGTAGTGTTCTGGAGGCATTTTGTTAATGTTAATATCAAGGAAGCTAATCCTAATGTAATATATTTCAAGTTTGCCTATTTGAATATTAAGCTTTCTCTTTTATATGTTTATGGCCCTCATGTTGCATCTCTAAGACAATCTTTTTGGAATAAATTGTCTCATCGTTATAGGCATTCTCTGTCAAGTCTCTTAGTTTTTGGGGATTTTAATGATATAAGGTATTCTAATGAAAGGAATGGAGTAATCCCTCCTTCGCCTCAATCCCTTTTTCGTTTTAACAATTTTTGTATAGTCTCAGGATTAATGGATGTGATTACAAGAGGAGGACCTTTCTCTTGGTATGGAAAGAGATATGATCATGTCGTAGAAATGAGGCTAGATAGAGCGATGGGAAACCAGTCTCTTTTTCATAACTTCTCGGAGATATCGGCTTCTCTTCTGGACTGGATAGAATCAACCATAAGCCCTTATTTATCCAGCTCAAAAATTTAACTCATTATGCAAAACCAGTTTTCAGGTATAAATCTTCCTTGAAATCAGAGCCGGGAGTAAATGACGTCATCTCCAGGGAATTCGGACAACTACAAAATGGATATGCGACATCTCATCTTCACAAAGTATTATCTAATATTGGGATGAATCTAAGAGTCTGGAAGAGAAGATCCATTAAGCCTCCCCTATTGGAGATCTCGGACCTCAAGGAAAAATTAAAAGAGTCTGGTTCTCCAGGAAATTTTGATTTCGCCTATCACAGGGATCTCAAAATAAAGCTTCAGAAGCTGGTTTATCAAGAAGAGAAAGAATGGAGGCTCCGTAGCAGAATGCTTTGGTTAAAAGCGGACGATAAGAATACGGCTTTCTTCCATGCTAAAACAAAGCAACATCGGTATCGTAATGTCATTCACAGTATTGAAGACGACAATGGAATTCAACACTCTTCTCGTGCCTCCATCTCTCAGACGGTGTTTAAATATTTCTCAGACATTTTCCGATCAGAATCAGGATTATCTCCGCTAGCTCTACCTTATATGGAACCAAGAGTGTCACTGGATATGAATGAAAATCTGTTGAGACCTCTCGATGGAAGAATTAAAGACTGCAGTTTTTGATATGCACCCTGAAAAAGCATCTGGACGAGATGGACTATCTTCGGCTTTCTTTCAAAATCACTGGGATATCCTTAAGCAAGGCCTTTTTTGTCGGTTCAACAATTCTTTTCATCCGCAATAATGGACCCGCGACTTAATTATACATTGATCACTCTGGTACCCAAAACGCAGAAACCCTCATCAATGAAGGATTACCGTCCTATCAGTTTGTGTAATTCCTCTTATAGGATTATCTCCAAACTATTAGCAAATAGGTTAAAGCCTTATCTGGACCACATTGTATCTGATGAACAATCAACTTTTGTTCCTGGTCAACAGATTGGAGATAATATCCTTCTGGCTCATGAAACTATGCACTTTTTCTCAAAAAAGGGTGCAAAGGATTTCAATGTTGCGTTGAAGTTGGATATTAGTAAAGCCTTTGATAAATTGGAATGGTCGTATATTGAAGGCGTTATGAGGAAACTCGTTTTTGACACCAGATGGATCAACATGATCATGCAATGCTTATCTACAGTCTCATATTAAATCCTGGTAAATGGAGTTCCGACAAGATCTATTAAGCCAACCCGGGGAATCAGACAAGGTGACCCGTTGTAACTGTACTTATATATCCTCTACACGGAGGGGTTGTCCTCTCTGCTCACAAATTATCATCATAGGGGTCTGTTCAAAGGTTTTAAAGTTGCGAGAAATACCCCAACTCTCACTCACCTCCTTTTTGCCGATGACTCATTGATGTTTTCCCGTGCTACGATTCCAGACTGCAAAATGTTAAAATCAGCCCTTGATGAATATGAGAACCTTTCTGGGCAGAAGATCAATCATCAAAACTCTTGTATTTCTTTTAGTAGGGATACTCTAGATGTTTTAAAGAGTCAGATCCAGGTTATCTTTAATATTCAAAAATGGGGAAATTTGGATCTTATCTAGGACTTCCAGATCGAATTGGAAAATCGAAAAAGGTGCTTTTAGCTACTTGACCCATCGCATGAAGAATAAGGTTACCTCTTGGAACACTTCTCTGTTATCTCAGGCGGGTCGTGATGTTTTTATTAAATCAGTCCTATTATCCATGAGTCAATATGCAATGTCCTGTTTTTTGTTACCTAAAGCTATTATATCATATTTGAATGGGATGATCAGACGTTTCTGGTGGAATGGTAAGAAGGACTCTAAAGGAATTCATTGATTGCCCTGGGATTTGCTAACGTCTTCAAAATCTGAAGGAGGTTTGGGTTTTCGGGACTTAAGGGATTTTAATACTGCTTTGTTGGTGAAGCAAGCTTGGCGTCTTCTCTCAAATCCAAACACGATGTTTGCAAGGATATTTAAGGCAAAATATTTCAATAAATCTAGCTTACTAAATGCAACTGCTGGATGCAGGACAAGTCACGGCTGGAGGAGCATTCTTGCAGGACGAGATATGCTCAAGGATCATGTGCACTGGGGAATGGGAAATCGATTGATGTATGGAAGGATAAATGGTTAATAGCTCCTCAAAGTAGTATTCCTAATCATCATTATGTGGCGGCCACTAGTCCAAGAAGTTACCTTTTTCCTAAGCTCAAGGTTAGTGATCTTCTCAATCCAATTACAAGATCTTGGAATCTCCCTTTGATCTCTCAGGTTTTGGATCCTGCGGCTATTCCTCAAGTTCTAGCAACAAGAATTCCAACCTCTTCCCAGCAAGACTATCCTATCTGGAATCACACATCTATAGGTTCTTATACTGTTAAAAGTGGGTACAGAATAGCCCATGAGGAGTCAATAGCAAGATCTTCTGTTTCTACCGTTCATAACAGGATACAAAACTTGAGAGCTTTTTCAAAAAAGGAATTTCGTTTGTTATGGAAATGTAATGCTCCTCATAAGATTCGCCTTTTCCTCTGGAGAGATTTGTTGAATGGAATTGCTACCATTGAAAATTTAAATCACAGAGGAGTTAGGACGAATGATTATTGTCTGAATTGTGGAGACGTTAAAGAAACAGTAGTACATTGCCTTTTTGAATGCAAAGTGGCTCGAGAAACATGGGAATTAGTTCCTTTGTACAAACCTCAGTCCTTCTACAACGGGGATCTATCCAGGAAATAATCAAAGATCTCTTGTCTCACAGCGATAATACTTCTGAATTTGCTTTTTTACTGTGGCAATTGTGGAAGTCCAGGAATGAGTTGATTTTCATAGGTCAACGATGGAGTATCCCCCACATGATCCATAAGGCATTAGCATATCACAATGCTTGGAAAGAGGCAAATGATATGGAGGTACCTCAGGAGAGTAGCCAATCAATATCGCTTCTGCTACCGTTTCAACAAGCAATTCATTCTCGGGCGGAAATTCAGGTAGATTCTCGTCCTTTGCATCACTCAACCTTCTCATGTTGTGCAGATGCTTCATGGACTAGCAGCACAGATCAAATAGGAGTCGGTGGGTACTCAAGAACAATCAACAATCTGTCGTAACTTGGAATCGAGGTAGTCTGACGCAACAACCACACCTTCTGAAGCGGAGGCAGTGGCTTTGTTACATACCGTCCATCATCTCTCGCGACTGGGTTATAACAAAACATCAATTCACACTGACTCAAAGTCAATCTTCGAACTGTTACATTTCAACACTAGTCATCTTCATAGCCAACTTCAGCACCATCCCCTCAAGCACTTAATTCGGGATATCTCTCTCCTCGCGCAAAAAAATCAGTTCACATTTCATCTCATTTCTCGACTGAGGAACACATAGGCGGATAAGTTGGCAAAAGAGGCTCGAATCAATCGCTATCCATTTAAAATTTCTTGGTTGCCTCTGTAATATCAAGTTTATTCTTCTAGTGTTGTTACCTTAATACTAGGGATTATTCCGCGCTACGCGCGGATATTTATACTAATTATTATTTTAAAAAATTTGTAGAAAATAAATTTATAATTTGTTGTTTGTAAATTTTATTATTTTTGTTGTTATTTTTATGGTTTGGTTTTGTTTGATATAAATATTTTATTTTCTGTAACAAAATGTTATTAGATTTATAGTTTTATTTTTTTTGGTTTTTCCATTGTTTTTATATGCATTTAATATCTATAATTTATATTTTATATCTAGAAAATATAAGTTTATTATGGCATATTGTTGATAGGCAATTTATTATGGTATATTATTGATGGGAAAAATGTGAACATGATTTAGTATTAGATAGTCTCAACCGATTCGAATTAAAGATAACATAAAAAGAGAAACATCATTAAATCATAGATATAGACAAAAAGCGGTTGAAACTATAGCTGCCAAACCAACATGTAAATCCACACTAACCTTGATTACAAAATCACGTTATAATAATAATTAATATATACACGATTTAATGTTTACTCTCTAAATCAAATTCCAAGTAAACAAAAGGTATAAGTTCTCAAACCAACATTCTACTCGGTCGATTGATCCTCAGCCTTCCAGCACAAAATTGGTGTTTGAACCAAACTTCAAATCAACACACTCTAGACCAGCATTTCCAAACCGTCTCATAGATCGATATGATCTTCCACTTTAATTCCAAAACCAAGCTCCAAATCAACAACAAATAAATCAGTTTGAATTGCAACTACCAAACACGCTCAAAGTTTTATCACACCTACCAACCCAAACACCAAACAAAACTTCAAAAAAAAAAAATATTGAAAATACATTGAACTACTTATAATTAACTTTTGATACCCAAAATAACTTATTTATTAGTAAGATAATATGTTATTTATTTATTTTTTCTAAATAAAACTAAATTTTAACTATGTTTAACGATCTTTAGCGAATCTGTTTATGTATTTATCTTCATTTGTTTCTATTCTTTGTATGTAATGATAAAATATTTAAAGTATCAGTCCAATGGATAAACACACATATCAACGACAAAGTAACAAAAATGACGTCGCCAAATGATTTTAATTAGCAGCTAAACTATAACACCAACTGTGATTATTTTCCACTCTATAACGACTAAGAAATTTTTAATATCGTCGTAATTTTATAAAATTCACTGCTCGCAATTTCCATAAAAACAAAACATTCAAATGTACGTTAGGTTGAGAGATGAAAGAATTTCATCCGTGAAGAAAACATCCCATTTGTCTTAGGATGAAATTATCATTGAATCTCAAACATCTTCTCGAGCTCCTTACTCAATTTATCATATGATTCCAACAACGTTAAATTAACCGCATGAGTCACGACCAACCTCAATTCCTTGCATTTGCACCTTTCAATCCAAATCACAAAAAAACAAATTTCAATACATAGTCATATGATTTTTAAAGGCATCAATTTGATTACCTATATATCAATAGATTTCACGGTATTGAGTTCTTTGTATGAAAACCTTATATACCTATAAATAAGTAGAAACGTGAAAGGGAAAATTATGACATTGACCGATCCATAAGTAAAAACATGAAAGAGATAAAAGAGGGTTAACGTTGTTGTACAAAAATCTATTCAATACTCAGAAGTGTACCACCGTAACCGATCCATCTTGCTTCAACTTGATGAATCTGCTCTCAATGCTTCTAAACACAGGTTTATAGACGTGCACAAGCCCATTGTATGCTTGTGTTGTTGGTGGAGTTGAGCTGGAGAGTTCGAAAACTTGAGTAGATAACGATTCCGGTCAACTATTTTCTTTCACAAGTGCGGCTATGAGGGAGAGAGTTTCAGTTCCATATGACCCATTTTCCTGAACTTCCGAAGATAGTCGTGAAAGTACACCAACTTGTTATGTTCGTAACTTGTCCAGAACTTCACGGGGTTCTACATTTTGCTTTAGAAATTCTTTCACTTGATTCTCCCACTTCTTAGATATGTTGAACAATTTTTGGTAGGAAGCCGAGCGGTTCGAGTTTTCCTCAAAAAGCCTCTCTATTTCAGTTGATTGCTCCTCCGCTGCTTCTTTAACACGTTTCTTAAAAGTTCTAACTTGAGTTGAGAAATCCTCTCGTAAAACAACAGCAACATTTGTCTCCATTGCAATTCCCATGAGGGCTTTTCTCAGAGATGGCAATGTGTTTTGTTCCAGCACATTCAACCGAGACTCAAGTGATTCATTCTCGACTTTCTTTGTCTTAAGATTTGAGTACAATTTCTTGTTGCGTTCCTTCATTTCTGCATTCTTCTTCTGCAGTTCTTTGAGTTGGGCATATAAAGCACTAACATTTGTCTCATGAAGTTGATTTTCGCTCTAAAATTTTATGATCCCTCGAAAATCGGCAGGAATTGGAACTTCGCTGAGGTCTGGTCTAAAGAAGCTTTGCCTAACCTTTGAACCGCTCTCTTTGGACGAATCTCCTCCAAAGTTTGGCATCCAAGAGAGGCGTGGAGCGAGTCCATGGTGAGATTCCAACGACATGATTTCTCCCGCCTCACCTCTCCTCGACAATTCAAACCTAGATTTTAAGAATGTAGATCATAATATGAGCACAAACATATCAAAACTTTGAATAGTAAACGATTTTGAACCTGTTTGTTGCCTTCGAGACAACCGACACGTATAGTAATATTCCATACGGGAACAATACGCCCATGGTAGAACTTGTGAGGCATTCCCATGTGAATTGCACCATTAATCTTCACATCTACGCAATCGCCGACCTTGAAAGTCATAAGGCAAGTTGAGAGAGGTATTTAACCCTTCTTTCTGAACAACCTCGCAAAGGGAATCCTCCGTACTCGAACATGCTCAACAGATTAGAGTACGGCCCATTAATATCACCTGAAACCAAACAGAACCAATTACAAATCTGTTATGAGTTGTCTAAGTTTTCTCATAATATAAGTCTCTGTATGCATTAGAGGGTTTATCTAAATTGAATAAGTCTTATCCGGTTTTGATTAGCTTATAGATTTAGTCTTTGGTTCTTATTAACCGGTTCTCTATGTAAAATCCTATGTTATAAATGATTGGGTTCTCGTGAGAGAGTTCGTTGAGTCAGTTAGTCTTCTTCTTCCTCATGATCATTGAGTCTCTTTAGTGAGAGAGAGAGGTTGTTGTTCTTGTTGTGTTTAGTGGATTGCCGAACTGTTTTCGGCCCCAGAGACATAGTTGCTCATCTCGAGTGACAAACTCTAGGTAAACAAATTCTCTGTGTCTCTCGCGTTCCTCTTCCTTTGATCGGTGAATCGATTAGCTCAAGTATTAAGTCATCGGATGAATCAACAGTAGACGGATTAGTTTACAAGAATTGGTATCAGAGCCAGGTTCGAGAATCTTGAAGCGTGTTTCAAGATCGGAAGATTTCTTCGATGGCGTCGTCTTCGCAAACTCGAGTGGAGGTGGAGCTGTTCGATGGAACAGGAGACTTCTCTCTGGAAACTTAGGATGTTGGCAAATCTTGGAGTAATGGGGCTCAAAGGAGTCTTATTGAGTGCCGATTTCACCATAACTCCTTCAGAATCGAAAACGGAAGGTAAGTCGATATACGGAGGTGAGTCTCAACCTGAGCTAGGTACTAAATCTAGCTCGCCGATTCTTGATCCTGTTAAATTGGATAAAGATGTACAAGCCAAGAACATGATTATCTTGAACATATCGAATCATGTACTTAGGAAGATTATACATTGTGAAACTGCTGCATCTATGTGGTCATCTTTAGAATTGATGTATCTCTCTAAGTCTTTGCCAAATCGTATATTTGTTCAGTCTCAGTTTTATACGTTTAAGTCTGATATGACAAAACGAGTAGATCAAAATGTTGATGAGTTTCTGAAAATCGTTGCTGAAATGAATAGTCTCAGTGTAAATGTTACTGATGAAATTCAAGCAATCGTATACTTGAACTCTTTGCCTGTTAGTTTTGATCAGCTGAAACATACTCGCAAGTATGGGCGAGATTCTTTAGCATTGGAAGAAGTGGTTTCAGCTGCTAGATCCAGAGAAAGAGAGATAACTGAGGAGCAAAAGACAGAGAAAGGACAAGCAATAGTCCTGTATACTACAGAGAGAGGAAGATCACATAAGAAAGGACCTAAAGAGTACAGGGGAAGATCCAGAAGCAAGTCAAAAGGCAGATCAAAACTTGTGTGCTGCTATTGCAAGAAAGAAGGCCACCTAAAGAAGGATTGTTTCCTGAGAAAGAAACAATGCGGATCAGATGAAGATGGCGAAGCAACCATTGTTACAGAACAGGAAGAGCCTATGAATGCACTAACTTCATCCCTCGATGGGGCTCAAGATGAGTGGGTGATTGATTCTGGATGTACGCATCATATGACATCAAGGCGAGATTGGTTTGTAAGCTTCCAAGAAAACGAAGTGAATCAAATCTTACTTGGAGATAATCATGCAGTAAGCACTGCTGGAACAGGATCAATCAGAATCGACTCACATTGGGGATCAGTCAAAATCATGCACAATGTGAGGTATGTTCCCTCACTAAGAAGAAACCTTATATCGACTTCCACTCTTGACAGGTTAGGCTATACTCACTCGGGAGAAAATGGAAAGATCATCTTCCATAAGAACAAGCGAGTGGCTATGCAAGGAGTCTTGAAGAATGGGCTATATGTACTAGATGGTAAGACCATTACCAGTGAAGCCTGTAATGCAGAAGCATAGATGCCTCATGCCTCGATATGGCACAGTCGACTGGGACACATGGGAAAGCACAGTGAGCAAATACTCATCAAAGAAGGCATTATCAAGAAGAAGGATATTGGACCACATGAGTTTTGTGAACACTGCATCATGGGTAAGTCGAAGAAGGTAAGCTTCGAGACAGGTAAACACATCTCCAAACATGTATTGGAATATGTACATGCTGACTTATGGGGATCACCTAATATCACCCCATCTATGTCAGGAAATCAATATTTCCTATCAATCATTGATGATCACTCTAGGAAAGTCTGGATATACTTCTTAAAAACCAAAGATGAAACTTTTGCTAAATTCTGTGAATGGATCAAGATGGTAGAAAATCAATCTGATAAGAAAGTAAAGTTTCTTAGAACTGATAACGGTTTAGAGTTTTGCAATAGTGTTTTCAACGAGTTTTGCAGGAAGCATGACATCACAAGACATCGAACTTGCACCTACACTCCTCAACAAAATGGAATGGCTGAGAGGATGAATAAATCAATCATGGAGAAGGTTTGATGCTTGCTGAGTGAATCAGGTTTGGAAGAGACTTTCTGGGTAGAAGCAGCAACTACTACTTTGTATCTTATCAACAGATCACCAGCAACTGGGATTGGTTATAAGGCACCTGAGGAAGTGTGGCTTGATAGAAAACCAGGGTATAAACATCTCATAAAGTTTGGCTCATTGGTCTATGTTCACACAAGCCAAGGTAAACTGAAGCCAAGGGCTGTTAAAGGCGTGTTCATAGGCTATCCTCAAGGCACAAAAGGATACAAAGTCTGGTTGATTTAAGAACAAAGATGTGTGATTAGTCGAGATGTTAAATTTCATGAGGACTTAGTCTACGGAGACATAGTGACTGCTACACCAACAGAGGAAGCATATTCTCATCGAAATAAAAATGAACTCGGAAAGACTCATACTACGATGATCACAAAGATAGACAGACAAAGTAGTGAATCTGCAGAGGATGGTGGTATGTCTTCTCAACCTGATCCAATTGCTGTACCATCAGAATCTGATGAATCTGATGATGAAATCGAGAGCATAAGGAGAGACTTAACATCTTACCAAGTGGCTCGTGACCGCATAAGAAGAGAGATAGTCCCTCCAGCGTGGATGAATGACTACTCCAACATTGCCTTCGTATTAACCATGTTTGAGGTGATGATAATGGAGGAACCAAATAGCTACTCAGAAGCAAAAGAGTCTGGTGAATGGTCTAAGTGGAGTCTTGCTTCAGACGGAGAAATAAACTCGTTGTGGAAGAATAAGACTTGGATTATAGTCGACAGACCCAAAGATAGAAAGATTATCAGCTGCAGGTGGTTGTATAAGATCAAGCCTGGTATTGAAGGCATTGAACCAGACAAATTCAAAGCTCAATTAGTGGGAAAAGGATACTCACAAAGAGAAGGCATCGATTATCAGGAGGTATTCTCGCCAGTAGTTAAACATGTGTCTATACGTATCTTGCTTGCTATTGTAGTTAATCTGAACTTGGAGCTGGAGCAAATGGATGTCAAAACGGCATTCTTGCACGGGAGCTTAGAAGAAGATATCTACATGTATCAGCCAGAAGGATATGTTGACAAGAAACATAAAGATAAGGTGTGCCTCTTGAAGAAATCCTTGTATGGACTCAAGCAATCGCCGAGACAATGAAACAAACGTTTTGATGAGTTCATGCGATCAAAAGAGTATGCAAGGAGTGAACATGACAGTTGCGTTTACACTAAGGAGGTAAGTAACGGTAACATGATTTACCTATTACTATATGTAGACGACATTTTGATTGCAGGAAAAGATATGAAGGATATCAAAGTACTCAAAGAACAATTGAGTGATGTTTTTGAGATGAAAGATCTAGGCGGTGCAAGAAGAATCCTTGGAATGGACATTGGCAGAGATAGAGAACGACAAACGTTGCATCTATCTCAGTCGAATTACCTTAAAAAGGTAATTGAAAGTTTCAGGATAATGGATGCTAAGCCAGCTGCAACTCCCATAGGCGCTCACTTCAAGTTATCAGCCACTAAAGATCAAGAAATTGGGCTTGATCCTGAGGTATTTCCATACTGTTCTGCAGTAGGTTGTATCATGTATGCAATGATAGGTTATAGGCCTGATCTTGCATATGAAATCGGTTTGGTGAGTCGTTTTTTGAGTAATCCAAATAAGTGCCATTGGGATGCTGTCAAATGGTTGCTTAGATACATTAAAGGTAGCATTGATTATAAGATAGTGTATGCTAAAGGAATTGACTTGAAAGTGCAAGGATACTGTGATAGTGATTATGCTGCAGATTTGGATCGAAGGAGGTCGATTTCAGGCTATGTCTTTACTCTCTGAGGGAGTGTTATAAGCTGGAAGTCGAGCCTTCAACAAGTTGTAGCTCTCTCAACCACAGAGGTTGAGTATATCTAACTCACTGAATCAATCAAAGAAGCAATTTGGCTCAAAGGGATATTGAAAGACTTCGGGTTTGAGCAAGAAGGTGTCAAGATATGGTGTGACTCACAAAGTGCCATCTGCTTATCACGAAATAGTGTTTTCCACGAGAGGACCAAACATATGGCAGTAAAGTACTTCTTCATTCGCGACATTGTTGCAAGTGGTGAAGTGGAGGTTCTGAAGATCCATACTAGTGAGAATCCTGCTGACATTTTGACAAAGACCATACCAGTTAGTAAATTCAAGGCAACCTTGGCTCGCTTGAGCTTGTGCCGGGAGATAAAGTTCGGAGGGTGATCCACGGTATGACTATCTTGAAGCAGTCGTGATGTTTTTGTGGAGAGTTGAAGTCGAAAGCTAGCCAAAGTGGAGAATGTTATGAGTTGTCTAAGTTTTCTCATAATATAAGTCTCTGTATGCATTAGAGGGTTTAGCTAAATTGAATAAGTCTTATCCGGTTTTGGTTAGCTTATAGATTTAATCTTTGGTTCTTGTTAACCGATTCTCTATGTAAAATCCTATGTTATAAAGGATTGGGTTCTCGTGAGAGAGTTTGTTGAGTCAGTTAGTCTTCTTCTTCCTCATGATCATCGAGTCTGTTTAGTGAGAGAAAGAGCTTGTTGTTCTTGCTGTGTTTAGTGGATTGCCGAACTGTTTTCGGCCCCAGAAACGTAGTTGCTCATCTCGAGTGACGAACTCTGGGTAAACAAATCCTCTGTGTCTCTTGCGTTCCTCTTCCTTTGATCGGTCAATCGATTAGCTCAAGTATTAAGTCATCAGATGAATCAACAGTAGACGGATTAGTTTACAAGAAAATCCATGTGAATTGTAGCGACAAATGACACATATCAACATAGGACCCCGTATAAATGGAACCTCCAAAAAGAGATTTCATCCAAACAGAAAATTCATCCCATATTACATCAATATATAAGATATTTATTCATGTAAGATTTGCTAAAGAATAGATCAGAGAAGCCCCAATCATCTACTTTTCTGATAAATTCCAGTAACAGCAAAAAATCAGACAAACCAATATTAGCGCTTTGGATTCCACATCAATAACCGAATCTTCATATACCCATGAACACAAAAAAATATATAAATACTTTGCAATCGTAAGAAAAAAATCAATCAAACGAGTAGTTGTAATTTCTAGATTACAGAAAGGATTGTAAAAAACCCACAAAAGGAGGAATGACTGGATTCGATTTTATATGAGAAAGCGTCGGAGAAATAAGTATTGAAGATTTAAGAGAGCAAGGAGAGAAATTGTGTTTATATTGTGAGAATGAGAGAAGAAACTGAAAAGAGAACGATCCGTCTTTCTATGAGTTTGTCGATATTTGTTCTTCGAATTGAGATGTTTAATGACAAATGAAACTGTCGATGAGAAGGTATAGAGATCTTCCATCTCCCGTCGATTAATAGTTTTTTCCAAAGATTTCTAAATGACCAAATTTTTCTGATTGGTTAAATAAATGAAATTTACGAAAAAATCAAAATAACTTAGGTATGTTATATGTCACATTGTAGTGAATTTATTAAAATGTGATGTGTACATCCTAGAATTGCTCAAATAGCAACTATTATTAGTATAGAGAAACTATCGATGAGAAGGTATAGAGATCTTCCATCTCTCGTCGATTAATAGTTTTTTCCAAAGATTTCTAAATGACCAAATTTCTCTGATTGGTTGAATAAATGAAATTTACGAAAAAATCAAAATAACTTAGGAAGGTTACGTGTCACATTGTAGTGAATTTATTAAAATGTGATGTGTACATCCTAGAATTGCTCATGTAGCAACTATTATTAGTACTAGGAGAAAACCCGCGTGATACGCGGGTCTTTGTTTTATACAATTTTTATTTAAATATTTGATATAAAATGTTTTTATAATAGACTCGTATATAAATTAAAAATAATTACATTTTCTTTAATTTTATATTAATTATCAAAATTTAAATATTATAATAATTGTACCTTTTATTTTAATTTTAATTTTAAATCTTAAATATTATCATTTTTATTTCTTATATATTTTGTTTTGTTTTATCCACTTATATTTCTCTATATTTTATAATTTATTATTTACATGATGTATTTTCGTTTTTCTTTTGCGTACTACATCTTTCTAATTTTAAAATTTTGTGTGGTTGTGATTGTTAGCTAATATATT
>OVAO01000937.1:238-17328 GCA_900406285.1 Biscutella auriculata | reverse complement strand
ACTCTTGACCGAATATGCTCCATTGTTGTTATAGTACCAAAAGACCGGATCTTCCAATCCAATGTTGAAGTTAAGGACTTGATTAGGATAATATCCCGAGAAGGGAATAGTGATTGTAGCAACCTGGAAGACCAATTGCCTCTGTGGTCCAGAAAAGAGCTAAATTGTGATTTTCATCGATATCATTCTCTATGTTAGTAGGTCTTCTCGGAACAGAGCCTGAAATCCAGTTTTCTTTCCAAACCTTTGTGTTATTCCCGTTTCCATTTCATTTAATTAAACCTCTATCCAGTAAGTCCCTACCATGGAGGATGTTACGCCAAGCATATGATGATCTTGAACCCGGTTTACTCATTAGGAAATCTGTCTTGGAGAAATACTTAGCCTTCGACAACATAAAAAAAAAGAGTCCTGGTTTTGAGTTAGCCTCCAAGCTTGTTTAGCAAGGAGCGATTGGTTAAACATAGTACTGTCCTTGAACCTGATTTCTCCCTGATTCTTTGATCTGCATAATTTCATCCATGAAATCCAATGAATCTTCTTCATGTTACCCTAATCGTTCCACCAAAAATCTGCAAGGGCTAAAGATAACTTCTTACATTGATGTATTCGCAGTTTAAAGCATGACATTGTATATACTGGAAGCACCAAAGCTACAGATTTGAGGAGAACCTCTTTTCCACCCAGAGACAACATTTTGACAGACCAACCATTTAGACGTTTAATAAGTTTTTTTGAGATCAAATCCAGCAAATCCCTCTTGGAACCATTAAAACAATGAGGTAGCCCCAAGTAAGCATTCGATGTACCTCTTTGACAAATACCCTTGAAGTCACATAGAAGCTTACAATGATTCGGGTCCAATCCATCTCCAAAGGTAATGGAGGATTTTTCTAGATTCATTAACTACCCTGAAGCATCTGAGTAAATCTTCAAGCAATTTAATAGCTCCCCACTTTCTCGTAAATCTACTCTACACGAGAAAAGTGTATCGTCTGCGAAGAGAAATTGTTGAACTGAGGGAGCCGATGGAGCTATTCTGATTCCGATTATCGTTTTTTGATACTCCGCTAAACTCATACAACTGATCAAATATTATGTACAGAGAATAAAGAGAAAAGGCAAAAAAGGACCTTGCCTCAAGCCCTGAGATGGATAAATGAGGCCATTAGGCGAACCGTTCATAAGGATTGAGTATGATAAAAATTCAACGCATTGCATAATCCAATAAATCCACATGTTTACGAACCCAATTTTCTTGAGTAAAGCCTTAAGAAACGGCGATTCCACTCTATTGAACGCTTTTGACATATCTGACTTTAGAATTAAAAAACCTTTCTTGCATGAGTTAACCGATCTAAGCGCATGGTAAAGCTCAGGAGCCACCAATATATTGTCTGAGATTAATTTGCCTGATACAAAAGCCCCTTAAGTAGCTGAAATTATTTGAGGCAAAAGAATTCAACATGTTGCTCATGATCTTTGAGACTATCTTGTAGAAGACTGAACAAAGGCTGATGGGCCTCATTTCTGACATTTTCTTGGCATTTGTGACCTTGGGTATAACACTAATGAAGGTGTAATTCCAATCTCTGATAAGCAAATCACCTTGAAAGAACTTTTTAACTTCTCTGACTATTTCTGGCCCGATAATATCCCAATAAGAGTGAATGAAAGCCCATGGTATTCCATCTGGTCCAGGAGCTTTGTCTCCCTTAATCTTAAAAGCAGCTGAATAGATTTATTCAGACGAGACTTCCTTAGTCAGGTATGAATTCATTTCATCTTTCACACTAGGATGAAAGCCTTGAAGCAATTGATCTGGGGATATCGGATTCGACGATTTAAACAGATTCCCGAAGTATTCAACTGCAATTATTCCTTTTAAAACTTCAGAGAAATGTTGAGTTCCATTTTCATCCAATAGAAAGGGAACATGGTTCTTCATTCTTCGTTTCTCAACACTTCCATGAAAGAAACAAGTGTTTAAGTCTCCATCTTTCAGCCAATCTTTCCTGCACTTCTGTTTCTAAAATTGTTCCTCTTCTAAGAAAGTTTGGGAGAGCTGGTTATTGAGATCTTGCACTGCCATAGGATTAGCGAATCATTTTGAGAGTTCTATGTCCAGTCTTTGATGCAGAATTTGAATCTTTCTGCTTGAGTTCTTTCGTTTAGAACGGGACCACCGAGACAAACGAGATCTGCAAATAGATATCATATCCATAAGATTGAGAGAATCATGGTTTTGCCAAACTTGACAAATCAAATTTTTCGTATCTGGATTTGAGCACCATCTCTTATCAAAGGTAAAGGTCCTTGCAAGCGTTTGATCTTCTATTACAAACTTAATAGAAATAAGTCGATGATCAGACCATGCATACTCCAAATATACACTTGAGGATCTTGGGAATAATTGAAACCAGGAGGGGTTACCAAAAACCCAGTCCAGCCTACACTAAACCCACACATCCTGTCTTCTACCTGCCCATGCGAAATGATTACCAGTAGAGGGCAACTCCTTGATATTGCAAGATGAACAAAAGTTTCTGAAATCCAAAAAGGAAGACATTGATCTCTGACCACCTCCAATTTTATCTGATGTCTTCAATATCTCATTAAAGTCTCCGACTAACATCCACGACGCTGATCTATTTATACCTATTAGGATCAGATCATTCCATACCTGATTACGCAAATGCCGCACTGGATCTCCATACACAAAGGTAACAAAAATGGTTATAGATCCCAAAACTATATGAGTATCGATAAACCTAGAGCTTGATGATACTATAGATAAGACAAAAGAGGTTTTCCATAGCAGAGCTAGCCCTCCACTTAATCCGTTCGGGTCTACTACATGAATATTATCATAGCCTAGCTGGTTCTGAAGTAGAATTAGTCTTGCTGAACAGTTCTTCGTTTCCATAAGGAACAACACGTCCGAGAAATGTGATAGCCTCATCTCCTTAAGGCGTCGAATTGTCAAGGGTGTTCCTATCCGTTGACAATTCCAACTGTATAGGCTCATATTGAGTTAGGTGCCTTCTCATCGGACCCCTCATCATGCTCTAAAGGTAGAGAAACAAAAGAACCACCATGCTCTGTAACATCCCCAATCTCCACAATAGTCTTTTCTTCGATTTTTCCTTTCTTAAAACCAACTGATTTGGCCGCCAACAACTTTCATTTCCTAAGGTTGGGTCTGTTTCAGTTCTTGCCTTTCTTAGATGTAACCCCGGCTATACTATCTTTTAAAGAGACAGCTTTAGAAACCGTAGAGTTACACCCCAGTCGAGCAAAAATTGACGACACCATAACCACACTTTCCAGAGGAGGCTTCTCCAATGATGATTTTTTTACTACCACACGAGGATCTCGAGATGAGACTTCCTCAGAATATTGGAAAACAATCCCTTTGCCCTTATCTCGGTCCGGAGTAACAATAGGTGGATGTTCCAAACCTAGAATATGTTTTTCCTTTTCTTTATTACAACTTAACTCCTTGAGAGAAGCAATAATTCGCGCAACTTTGATTGATTTATCCAGACATTATCTATAATCATATACTGGCGCATTTCTTCCAGAACAGATTCCTATATCTTTGGTCTACCCGTGATTTTATCTATGCCCATTTGCTCATCTGAAATAATCCCAAACAGCGGATCATCTCACTGAATAACAATTTGATGAGTAGATGAGGAAGAGGAACTTTCCTTCATAGCATTTTGAAGATTCTTATCATGTGTAAGCCTATGATAAGCGTAACAATGACGTCTTAAACGCTCAAACTCATAGCCCACTGAAATGTTTTGCCCATGACATTGGATTAGACGAGTTCTCCTAACAGAATTATCAACATTGAAACGAACCTTAGCTCTAACATAATCCATACTCTGAGATTTTTCATCATCATATGCCAAAATCTCAACCTTGCCAATTATCTTGGCTAAGTCATCAAACATTCGCCTTGCATAGAAAATATAGGGCACATTCCTCATTCTAATCCACACTGATATGTAATCAAGGTAATCCGACGATGGAAATTCAACCCATCGTTCCAAAACCAGAGACCAATCTTCATGAGTCCAAACACCAATTTCCAGAACTGTATTGAGATCTTCCTCGTATTTGAAGATAAATTGAAATCTATCCGATGACAGACCAAGACCTCTTACCCTATCGAAAACCCCCCATTTGCGAGGTAGCACATGGATGATATCAGAGACCTTTTGGGCTAAATGATTTAACAAACGTCTGATAATACTTCTCATGTGATGTTCCGAAGCTCTGTAGTCCGGATCATCGGATAAAACTAAGGGCTGTTCATTTTCTTATAGGGATAAAACATTGAAAAGGAAAATTTCCATTTCTAGGGTTTGAATCGTGACGGAAGAAACAACAGATGGTCAACAGAAAGAGAAATTCTTCGACAGAATCAACTTCAAATATTAGATACTATTTCAAAGGAAGGTTTGCATCTCATTTTTAAAACACCATTTTACAAATACTTAAATATATTTAATTGACAAATAAACTCTCTTTTTTTTGGGTATTTGGTCATGGACGTAAGTTTTATCTTTTTACCATGGGAATATGTGCTAATGTATTTTTGTAATAAAAACGGTATAAATTACGTTTAATTATATGTTAAATACGTTTTTATGTAAATAAATTAAAAAAAATGAAAGAATTTTGAAAAAGTTCGTACTTCTTATCTAAAAATTGGAGGTAAAAGAATTTGATTTTGATAACCTTATATAGAACAAAAATCTCATTTCATAAAAATTAATGATTATTTGATTAGTTCCATTTTGTTTTCACGCATTCATTATATACCTCCACTTGTTCCATCTATTTGGTATTAATCACAATTATTCGGTTGGCAGAAAAAAAATCACAATTAGTCTGCTTGTTCCTATTATTTTGCATGGGCTTACCATTTGGAATAATAATATAGTGGTGAATTTTAGACTTTTCGTCCAATAAAAACAAATAAAATTAAAGGTGGCTCGAGGTTTTAAATAACAACATAAATAATTTATCCACTGAAAATGAGATAAAAAAAACAATGACATATCTCGTTTATATGTGGATATAAGATGGAAAGAACAAAAAACACGCGGAGACTTCTTAGCTTTAACTGTCAGAAGAGTGCTATATAAATTACAAAAACCTCATTCACATCTTTCCACATTCCCAAGATCATTGTATCTTCTTCTCCTTTACCCACTCGAATTCATTTCATCAGAAAGCGAAAAAAGGTAAAAAAAAAAACAAAAAATGGAGAATTTGTTGGGTCTTCTCAGAATTCATGTTAAGAGAGGTGTGGATCTCGCTATTAGAGATATATCTAGCAGTGATCCTTACGTCGTTGTTCAATCAGGCAAACAGGTAATAATGTTAGAAAAATCCTCAAAATCCCAAATTTTTCTCTCTTTGATTTTGGGCTTTGAGATCTGTTCATGGTGAATACGAAACAAGCTCTTTGTTTCGAAAAAGTTTCGATCTTTGAGTAAATCTGGTGATACATCTTTTTTGTAAAAATCTGATGTATTTACTGAACTATTGGCTCGTAGATTTATGGGTCTTTTGAGATTATTCCTTCTTTATGTTGGATATCTAAAAATAATAATCACCAAAGAACTGAGTATTCACCAACTTATTAATTCATAAGCAATTTTTAACTATAACTTTTCATATCCATGTATTAACAAAAATATATTGCTCATGTATCATAACTATAAATCTCTTTGAATATATTTAAATCATGGATTTTTTACTAAAATAATTATGATATATGTCATTCATATATATTTATTAAGAAAATAATTATTTATTCTTAAACTAATATTTAAATTAATTTTAGATTATTATTAATTATTTAAAAATCTTTAATAATCAATCATATTAAAAAATAAAGTTTATATATCCAACTATATCATTTTAATATATTTTAAATAATTATTTTTCTTATACTAAGATCTCCTATTTATTAATTTAGAAACATTTTAAAAATTGTTTTGACGTGTTATGATAAAAATTATTGTATTGGTGTGTCATCAACAGAAAATCTTTTAGAATATAATCGAGTTACAACTTTTTTTACTAAAATAATTACAATATATATCATTCATATATTTACCAAAAAAATAATTCATTCTTCTTAAACTAATATTTGAATATGTTTCGGATTTTTATTATTTAACTTAAAAATATTTACTAACTAATCAAATTAAATAATAAATACTTCTATTATAGTTATATCATATTAATTAGTTAAATTAAGAACTTTTCAAACACAAATATTTGAATTAATATCATATATTTTATTGTTTATCACAAAGTATTTACTAACAAATCAAATTAAAAAATTAAGATTTTTATCAAACTAACTCCCTTTGCAGTTAATTTTTTTTTTTTTTTTGTCATCTGAATCCATTCAATATCACTTTGTAGTTGATTAAGATACTAAAATAAATAACTTTAAAATATATATATACATAATAATAATAATAATTTCAGGTTATTATTTTATACATGCCGTGGATAAAAATCTTGTAGTTATTAATAATGGGGTTGATATTAGTCTCACCACTTTGATTAGTTTGATTGTCATGATTTTATCTAATTTTACAAGTTAATGTGAAATATAATTAGTCTTGATCATATCTAGAGTTATAGTTGATCATTTGCATACAAGTCAATGGAGAAGAAGACTTATGATTGATTTCATATCTGTGTCCTTTGTGCATATAATCTGTTTGACTAATCAAATTGGGATTTTGGGATCTTTTGTTTTAAGCTATCAAATTCACTTCTTTTGACAAATCAATCTCCTGGTCCCATTTGAGATGATGACCTTTGTCTCTTGAATTATCTTTAGACCAGTCTTGATTCTTTAATATTTATGATTTAGTTATGAACGTTTTTACTTAATTGATGCAGAAGCTAAAAACACGCGTAGTGAAACGCAGTATAAATCCTGAGTGGAATGATCTCTTGACACTTTCTGTAACCGATCCAAATCTGCATGTTAAACTTGTAAGTGATTCTTACATGTTCTTTAAGCATGATCTTTTAAAATTGAATGAAAGAAATGAAAGGCATCATTGATCGTAAAACGGTGACAGATAGTTTACGACTATGACTTGTTCTCGACGGATGACGAGATGGGACATGCATCATTTCACATTGGTCCATATCTTGAAGCCATTAAAACCCTCAAGCAGATCGTAGGACCACTTCCTAATGAGACAATAATAAAGAAGATACAACCAAACAGAGAAAACTATTTGTCTGAAGAGAGCCATATTGTGTGGAACCAAGATAAGATTGTTCAGAATATGTTCCTTAGACTACGTGACGTGGAGTGTGGAGAGGTTGAGATACAACTCGAGTGGGTAGATGTCCCTGGTTCAAGGGGTATTTAGGTCGATCAAACCTTTTAGTCGTATGTGGATAAATATTGTTTAAAGAAATATGGGGCTGTTTAAAAACCGGTTAGTGAAAGAATACCAAAACTGGTTTGTGTAATAAACCCTTTTAGTTTATTTTTTCTTTATTTATTTTGATACTTTATTCCAATAAATAAATATGCAAGTCAACGGAGTCAATGTAAACATTTGGTTCGATCTCTCCAAGAATTTCCTATCTCGTCTGTTTCAATTGTTTAAGTTAAATTTAGTAAAATCTTTTATATGTCTAATTCTATTGATTACGCCATTGACATCTAAATAAATTATAAATATAATGTCTGTAATGCATTAATGTAGGTCTCATAATAGATCTCTCATTCTTATAATCTTTTTAGGGAATCGACGACTATTCACAGTGGATAATAAAGTATTATGAACAGTTTAAATAAATTGGATTTAGAAACTTAACATTATCAGTGAATGAGTTTAAAATCATTAATCAACTTATATTATATGTAAAGTTTCAACCTTCAATAAACTAATTACAAGTGTATACAGTAATTAGCATGATCGAATCTACAAAATTAATGTGTAACATGAAAAGAATCCAAGACCTTAATACGAAAATGAGTTTGTTTATAGTTTTGCAAAATTAAGATAATTGTAAATCAAAGTGAATAAAAATCATAGAAAACAAGTGTGTAAATAAAGTGGCAAGTATTGACCTAGGGAATTTTAGTTTCAATGATTTGTGAGACTAATTTAGGAATATTTGCCATCTAGAACTTTTTTTTTTAACTGCAGCTAACCACATATTAAAATGTTAAATGCTAAAATACCAATTGTCGTAAACTTTCATAAATTCAAATAAGCATTAAATTAATAATTTGAGTTATGTTCACAAAATTTAATAGTTTCAATTGTTGTTGCCTAAAATAGTTTTGTTCACCAAGTGTTCTTTCAAGAAATTTAAGATTAACTTTTGGTGCATAAGTTTACCTAATATTAGAATCTACGTAATTGATATATCAGGTTTTACCTTCAGAATCTAACCGCAAATGTACGGGTATAATCGCAGTAGTACTTGAGGATCGAATCCATAGAAACTAATGTGTTAACACGAAGAGACAATACGACTAATAATAACTTATTCTTGGATTACATTATTTGTCATCAAACTTTTCGTTTGTCCAAGATTCTTTATTTTTTTTCTTCCCCCGCACAACTTTTATGTGATTTTGAATAAAAGTAAGTGAAGATTTTAAGTTAAAATATCTACACTTTAGTTGAAATATAGACTACCAGATTCTCCCATAAGATTGAGTATAGATTGAGAGAGAATCATAATCTGTAAAATACCTCAATTCAACTTGAAATGAATACAAACGAAAGTTTTTATAAAAAGTAGAAGTTTGATGATTATGATACCCTCCCTTCAAGATGAAATGCATTTTCATCTTAGACTTGATGATGAGTTATTGTACAATGAGGAGTGTGAGATTTTGTTCTTCTGTTTGAAGTCTTCTTTCTTTTCATCTCAGCAAACAACAATTACTTATTAACCATTTTTGCAAATGACCTTTTCTCTAAATCTTGAAGAAGATGCAGAGCCACCAAATATCAAAGAAGAAACTTGCAACATTGATCATCTTGTTCTCAATTTGTTTGAATTGAACAGTTTGCTCAAAATGGACAAACATGAGGTTGCATCTAAATCAACATAAACCAATGACACAAGCAACATGTGATTGAAGATTTGTGCACCATTTCCAATAACAAATTTGTTCTCTTTTGGACTCCACTGAACACAAAGTGATGCACGATTTAGTTAAAGAGTAACAAGAGTTGGTACCCATTCAGCTCATGTGGCAATAAGTAGTTTCAATGTTGCTATCTCTTGAAAGAAACTTCATTGTAGCCATAAATCAAATGTCGTATTAAACAGAGATATTAAAGCTTAGTGATATGTTTGAATTCTGATCTTTCCCTTTCAATGTGTTGTTATTTTCCCAGAAAGTATCCAAGAACATCTTGGCCAATCCAAGGAAATGAGTAATCTTAATAACAGTCTAGAGAACAACATCAACAATGCATAAATGACTTTCACGTAAGCATATCTAGTACGGTTGAACCATCTTGAAACAAGGTGACGAGGCAAGTCTGCATATCCTCGACGCCATAAATGTAGAAAACAACCATAAGAAGCTCAATCTCAAAGAATCAATGGTTGTGATTAAACACATCAAGATTTTCATTGAACGCATGAGAAATTCTTAGCACATGGCATGAAAATTGTGGTTCATTCCAAAAGAAGAGATCGAAGCAACAAAAAGAACAATACATGATGCTTCAACATATGAACCAAGATCTGGTACCAGTTATAAGCGATTCTACTTCTAACAATTCACCATTGTAACTCTTCAACATAATTTTCTTTGACATCGTTGATTATGGGAAGAGACCTGGATGAAAGATTGTAGATTCGAGAGAGAGAGAGAGAGAGAGCGATGAAAAACCATCGAAAAATTGTTTCCACCTTAGATCTTGTATGTGATCTTGATATGGTGGTCAAGGAAGTAAATTAAAAAGAAACATGGACTCTAACTTGGAATCCAACCATGGAACATCAGAAATCTCTCCAAATAAAATGTCCTCTATCAACGATTCTACCAGTGAAAGAGAATTTTGAGCATAAATAAGCTTCACGAAACAACAATTAAATCCATGATTAAACAACACAGAAACAAATCAAAGACGTACCAGGCAACATTGCTACCAAAAACAAATCAACAATGTCGAATTCCAAGACTTGAACTAAAATCCATGATATGTAAAGAACCAGAATCTTAACTTGAAAATTCAGAAAATGAACCAAAATAACACTGAACCAGAAGATGAAATTGATAAAATTTGATCGAAAAGCAAGGAAAACTCTGATCAAGAAGAAACAACCAATTGCAGACTACTTAACTCGATCGACATTGATAAGAGAACAAAGCTATTGAAGCTTGATGAAGACGCAAAATGGTGAAATGAACCAGGGCTTGAAATCGTTATAGGAGAAGAACACAACACACAAACAATTTTGGTCGATGAAGCCATAAGGATCAACTCTGATCCAGAAATAGGCAACTCTGACTAAAAAAAAATACTTGATCAACTCTGGTCATAACAACAATGAATCATGACCGACTGTGATGAAGGAAACATGGATCTTCAAACTTATCAATGATTTAAACCGAACCAAACAATGGATGGTTGATGAATGAAATGATTGATGATTCGATTTTAAAGGAGAATGATCCAATAAACGAAGAACTAAATCAAGAAATCGTGAAACATAAGCTCAATTGATGATCTGAAACAACAAAGTACCAAATCGATGATGAAGTAATCGATTGGAAAAGAATTGGAGAAACATTTGATGATTTTCAAACTCGATTTGAAGATTCGAGCTGGATTATTGAATAAACAAGATATAAATCAAATCTGATCGTTCAAGCAGAATGATGATGAACATATTGAAGAAAGAAGAATGATGATAAAAGTAGTTGGATAGGATTTGAAACTAATCGATGGAAAGAAAAACAAAGACGATTGATCAAAACGATTGAATGTGAATAAATCATGATCTTAGAAGAATGAAGATCAAAGAACAACATTAAGATAGAAAAGAAACAAACTGATAGATCAAAGGAGGTGATAATTGTTGAAGATCGAAGATAAAAAAAAACTCAATAACGATCAGTGGAAGATTGAATTAAGGTTCATGATTACTTTGATACCATATCAAATTCTCCCTTGGAAGGTTGAGCATAGACTAAGAGAGATTCATAATCTATAAAATACCTTCATTCAATTTTAAATGAATATAATCGAGAGCCTACATAGAAAGAAGAAGTAGCTAACTAACACTTAACTAATTAACTAAACTAAACCAATAGCTCACCAATCTGAACCGGCTCTATACACTCTAATATTGAACCAACTATGATACCATTTCTGAATTCTCTTGCAGTATAAGACCGGAGAGAAACAAAATCGTATAATACCTTCATTGAATTGTAAATGAGAACAATAGAGACTATTTAATATAAAGAATTAAACCAATCTAAGAACTAAACCAAAACTATTAAACCAACACATAAACCAAAGTTGACCAAATCTCTATATACTCTAATACTCCCCTCAAGATGAGAGGACTTTCATCATGAATTTATGAATTTCATGCATTTGATATTGTTAGGGATTCCTTGTTTGTGATTAGAGTAAGAGTTCTTGTTCTCTGTAATCAAACATTATTCTTCTTCATGTGGAGATATGTGATCGACATAAACTTAAGATTCCATGTGTTTGTGGTTGATGAATTCAGTGTCATGGAAACAAAAATGGCACAAACACTTCACCAAACCATAGATCTTTTCTGAGAAGAAGCATAAGAAGAACTTAAGTTGCAACTTGTTGTTGCAGAGCACAAATATTTCACCCAATATAAATATAGGTTCATCAGCTTAATTAAGTTTTTTGCAATGTGTACTAGCAATGCCACAAAAAAGAATTTGCAAAGATTGTGTCACTAAACTAGAAAAACTCTCGGTGGTCTTGGTAATCAGCAATAAAGCAATTCAAGTATTAGTCCAAACCTATCATAATGAACTATTACTCTTTGTTCCATAAAACCACAATCTCTACTCAAGTTTAACAGTACATCTTCAAGCTTTCATGACCTCGATATTGGACATGAAAAATTACTATTGATGTGAACAACAATAACATCAACAAATAATTAGATTCTAATCTTATAATCTGACCAAACAAACACCAAAAACAATTTACGTTTGCTAATTTCTTCTTGCATTACATCGTAATCAATCTTATCATCAACACAACAACATCAAGAGATGAACCGAAACTATCACTTTCCATATCGGTTACTAATGGATGCATCAAAGTTATTCAGAGTGAATCTCCCCCTCTCCATTAACACATTTGATTACAATAACTTCTAGAACTCAACAATATCAACAATCGTCATCAATCATGAGTCACTATTCTAGGAGAGGAAAAGGAGGAGCCATGAACATATCATTGGTTGTACAAGATCAGAGAAGAAACAATGATCAATTCGTATTGTTTTACCAGTGCTTGCTCAACAGATCAACTCCGGTCCATAAGAAATAGTCGACTCCGACGATGTGATCAAAATTGGAAAAGAGTCAATAAACTTCTCATTGAAATGAATCAGAGAGTGAGTGATTGAAGCTAAGAAGCAAAACATTATGGAAGCTATCAACTATGATCGCAAAGCAACATGAGCTCGATGAAGACGCCAAATTGGCAAAATGAACTGAAGAAAAACTCAACCAATTCGATTAAATTAACTATAATCAAAAGAACAAAACACATAAAACCGTAAATAATCGAAACGAAGCAGACCCACACCTTTTTCGAAGATAAAAACACAATTGATTTTACGATTGACTGGTTAAGAATTTTTTAAGACTTCTAGCTCATATTGATGATAATAACGATTTAAAGCTCAATTGAAAATTTGAAAAAAATATAGAAATCAAAGCGAAGCTTAAGCAATCGATTATGTAGAAAACAAAAGAAGAAGAATACTAATCAATTGATCGTTGAGAATTTGAAAACCGAATCAAGCAAAATCGATGGATCAACAAAAGTAAGAATCGTTGGAAATTAAGATAGATGAATGAATATCCAAAACAAAACTCAACAAGAAAAAGATAGCGGAAGAGTTGAATGAAGGTTGGAAAACTCTGATACTATTTCAAAATTCTCTCATAGTATAAGATCATAGAGTAGAGAATTGTAAATTACCTTCATTGAATTATAAATGACAACAATGGAAAAATTAAATACAAGGAATTAAACCAATCTAACAACTAAACCAATACATAAACGAAAGTTAACCAAATATCTATATACTCTAATACAGACTTTCTATAACAGATGGAAGAGGACTCTCGAAAGATGTTGATATGCATTAATTTTGATAGTTTAGACAATCGATTTTCATAAGTTTTTCACTAGATTATGATGCATTTAGATTCTTCTATGTTGCATTTGCATGTTATTTGTCATTCAAGTGCAGAGGAGGCTAAGGCAAGGAACTGAGCAAAAATGGAGCAGATGGAGCAAAAACGTCTATGTTCCGGAACTGTCAACCACATTAGTCAACCCCACCGGTCAGACTGACCGGTGCTTGTCCCATAACCAAACATAGATTATACACCAGTCAGAACAGACCGGTGCAGCTGACGGGCGCATAACCCAAATGCCACAGAGAAACCACACCGGTCATGGCACACCGGTCAGCCCCTGACCGGTGCATGTCACGCGAAAGCAAAAAGACCAAGTCATAATTTCCGTTTTTGAATTGTAAATTTTCTAAGAATAAAAGGGAGCCAATAACTAAAACCGTAGACATGTTTTTACCTTAGTTTTTCATTAAGTATTATTTTCAAAGTTTTTAGATCTAGTTTTTCTCTCATCTTTTCTTAAGAACTCTTTTGAAAAACTTGATTATCTATTGCATTTCTCTTCTTGATTGTTTACTGCTTTTGATTTCCATTTACTTTTTTTATTTTCTCTCCCAAATCATGTCTATAAACTATCAAAGTGTTCTAAACATGATGTGTGAGTAGTCATTTAAAGCTTATGGATTAGGGATTTTGATTGATTGTTTATGATGTGTGGAGTTTGATTTATTATATCTTCACTTGTTTGATGTATTTAATGCTAGATTAGACTTAACTACTCTCATCTAGATCTTAGGAGAATTATCGCTCGAGAGGTATTCGATGAAATGCCTGAATGAGTTAAACTTTTACTAAATGAAGTATTCCAAGAGATTGTGTTAGGATTGTTTAGTAGTTGCATAGATTAGAACTTTAATGCTTCCTAATTATGTATTTGGCCAAGAAATTGTGTGAATGCATGATTAGGATAAAGGTTTCTACCACGAGAGTGGATTAGCCTAAATTAGAAACTTGGGTGCAAATTATGAAGGAAAACATAGTCCTAATCTTATGTAATTTGAAGAATATTTTCCACCTTCTTTTTTGATGTCATGGAACATCTACCTATACATCTGCCGTACGAAACCGAACTTGGTGGTTCTGTACAATATATGTGGTGTATCCATTTAAAAGGTTTTTAAGAAATTGAAGGGCAAGGAAAAAAACAAAAGATATGCAGCTGGATCAATTGTGGAATCTTATGTGAATGACGAAATTTCTTATTTCTGTGAGGATTATTTTGCCATAAATATACAAACAAAAACAAGGTACTTTTGAAAATATATACCATAAAACAACAATAATCATTTATACTTATTCAATATTGTCTTATTTAATTATATATATAGGAACTATATTTGAAGAAGAGGAAGCTCATATGAATCATTTTGGTGATATACCAGATATATTCACCTATGTAGGTCGTGCAAGTGGAAGAATGTAAGGAGTTATGGTTGTCTGAAACAGAGTATCAATGTGCACATACATATGGTTTGTGAAATTGTAAATACTTTCGACCACTTGAGAGGTATTTTGATATATAGTGACTTCGTTGTTTTTAATATTATATATATGATCATATATATTGATTAATGTGTGTTGTTGTTTATATCTAGCTTATTTGAATCTCATAATCGTTTTACATATCCAACAATTCTTTATGATGAAGTTTCTAATACAAGAGACGAACAATTTCCTCACTGGATAATAGAATATGTAAGTATATATTTAGTAATTGATAACATATTTTAAATAGTTTATTAATTTTTTCACACTGATATATGTATTATAATTAATATGTTTATTACAACACAAATGCACTAAAGAGTTGGGAAAAATGAGGTGATCCCTATTTGGGTGCAAGAGTTAGTTGAAGGCCAATTGACAAAGACAATGACTTGATCCATATATTATACAAGAGATTATTTGTTCCATGCTTGAAAGCACATACTTCGAAGAAAAACAAACAACTACGAAGTATATGTGAAAGAAAAAAATTATTTAGATGCATCTGATGAAACTAATTTCCATGAGAACATAACCAATATAATACAATAAGAGTACGGAGGATTTGGTCCAGTTGAAAATCACACTTTTTAAATGTGAGTGGTATGACCCTACAATGAGTAAGACAACGAGAAGAAGTACAAGTTCTATAATAGATGTTCGTGCTTCGGGCTAATATTACAAATATGAACATTTTATTCTTGGTAATAAATTATTTTACTTTAATTATTATTAACTAGTATTATAAGTTCAAAATTTTATTAATTAATCGCCATTGTGGTCTCTTTAAAGCAAACATTTTTAAAGAAAAGATAAAACCTGAATCAAATTTGTACTTATAAAGAGAAAATGTTTATATATAATTTTATTTCAAAACTAAACAATTGGTTACTATAGCTCTACTAGTCATTGCAATCAAAAAGGTATCTCTCAAGTATTCCAGATCATGTTTTGAATCTCACAAAATTCTATTTTTTAAACAAAGGAGTCGGACTTCAGTCACACTAGTGCGACCACAAGTATGACTACTATGCTTTTTGTAATGTTCATATGTTACTGATCCGCGTGACTTACACGTAGTCCCACTTCAGTCGTAAAAGTGCGACTAAATTTAATTCACGCGGATCGGTGACATATGAACTTTAGAAAAAGCACAGTAGTTGCACTTGTGGCCGCACTAGTGCGACTGAAGTGTGACTACCTTTAATTATGTGAATCTCATCAAATGGATTTGACCAGAAATTTGAATTGTAATCGCAGTTTAATCGCAGTATTGCGACTACAAGTGCGACTTCCTATGGTTTACATAAGTGCGACTGAAGTGGGACGTTATTAGCAGACGCACTTTAATTCATCTTCTTCATTTTCCCCCTTAGCCATTTTTCCAATTCTAAAGCAAAAATCCTCTGAATCTCTCCGTTAAACCCAGACAAACCGCGATTTTGATGGCTAGAGATGGATCTAAGAGTAAGAGAGGAAGATCATCGAGTTCCTCTTTGAGTTTCGGGAGAGTCAGGGCCAACTCCCACGACAATACAATTGGAGCTTGCCGAAACTCAACTCTGCTGGTGAAATCATCTGGCCGCCGACGATGAGACAAACTCAGCTCTTCCCGCTACGGTCGCCACCTTACGAGTCTCCTGGAGAGTCGTCGAGCATCCAAAAGACTTTGCCGGAAAACACTCAGCCGCCGCCGGAATCCTCCATGTCGTCAGTCAAAACTCAACAACCACAATCGATGCTTCAATTGGAAGACCTTCTCATGATGGAGGGTCGGGCCAACTGGAAAGTCTTTTCACCTCATCATGCAGAAAAGACAATATTGTAACGAAATCCAAACTGTCCGATATCGACAACCGACCAGTCCATCCAATCCATCTAGTCTCCTAAAAAAACATAAATTTCTTCCCTTAGACCATATTGATTTGTTGACCCTTCCCAATCATCTTCTTCCTTGATCTGATTTAAGCTCGGTTTCTAACTTACCGTCTCAATCTTTTTCTTTTACTTGGCCAGAAAGCCCCTTTATCGATCAATTCATGAGTTCACCGATCTAAAGTTTGAACCCGTAGACTGATCAGTCGAAGACAGATGTTACAATTCTCCCCCACTTATGCTTATGTTCGTC
>OVAO01000936.1:5765-16083 GCA_900406285.1 Biscutella auriculata | reverse complement strand
GGTACAGAGGAGATGAGAGCTATTATTGATCAACAAGTCGACATGTTCCACAAGCAATATACATTGGATGTATTTGGTTATTTCGTTGCACCTCTATACTCATCTGCATATGTGGTCTCAGTGACTTTTAGACATATATAACAAGCCCACTGTCGCATTATTTTTCTAAAATACTAACGGCTTTTCAAACCAAGTGTATCCGTCAGCACCAAACAATTACACAATGATCGAACACAAATGGATGACAACTGACCCACTTAACATAAATTGAAGAATGTTTAATTCAAAGACAATCACATTTACAACTTATTCAATTTCAAAAACCAACCACAAAAACATGAACACAACCATACCATAACAAATCGAACAAAAAAAAACAACAGCATGTCCATCCGAACCGAAAAAACAGAACACACCAACAGTACGTATCATCTACATTACATGCTCTTATGTTCGGAAAAAAACTGAACAAAACCGNCATGAACACAACCATACCATAACAAATCGAACAAAAAAAAACAACAGCATGTCCATCCAAACCGAAAAACAGAACACACCAACAGTACGTATCATCTACATTACATGCTCTTATGTTCGGAAAAAAACTGAACAAAACCGAAAAAAACCAATTCAAAACACCGAACTCAAATAATCGAACACAACCAAATTCTTTAATACTTGCCTATTTACGAAACACCGCACCCAATTACACATCACACAAGTTTTAGCTTATGCTTTTGTGTTCGTTATGTACTCAAATTTTAGGTTATGCTTTCCGCGTTAATACATGTATACAATAAAAATTTCCTTAGTTCAATTATAAACATGGTAACTTACCACTCTTCATGACTCACAATGATCTTCCGTAAAAGACTGACCACAAATCCAGTAAACCAAAACTAAAGGATTTTAAATTCGAAGGCAATCACATTACAACTGATGCAATTCCGCATTACAACCACAAAAAATCGAACACAACCACAATATAACAGCACGGAACACGTCATTCTGAACCGTAAAAGTCGAACACAAGCACACAACATAACATCTACATTGCAGGTTATTTCCACACCAAACTAAAAAAATCGAACACATCCTAATTTCTTATTACGACGACCACACCACACATTATGCAATATTGTTACCAAAACAACATTCCGCGTTAAGACATGATTTCAGTTAACAAACACCAAAAACCCAAAACCGAAAATAGCATTCCGCGTCGAGTACATCAAAACCACAAAAAGTTAGTTCAATTTAAAACNATTTTAAATTCGAAGGCAATCACATTACAACTGATGCAATTCCGCATTACAACCACAACAAATCGAACACAACCACAATATAACAGCACGGAACACGTCATTCTGAACCGTAAAAGTCGAACACAGGCACACAACATAACATCTACATTGCAGGTTATTTCCACACCAAACTAAAAAAATCGAACACAGCCCAATTTCTTATTACGACGACCACACCACACATTATGCAATATTGTTACCAAAACAACATTCCGCGTTAAGACATGATTTCAGTTAACAAACACCAAGAACCCAAAACCGAAAATAGCATTCCGCGTCGAGTACATAAAAACCACAAAAAGTTAGTTCAATTTAAAACATAAAACGCACTATAACATTTCAAAATACTTCCAAACACAAAATCATCAATTACTACCTATGATAGATCATTACAAATTAAGTTTAAACACCTAACTTTGGATAAAACCCAAGGTCAAAATCTTGGTTGGTTTACCATCCAAAGTCGATCTTATGCATTTGGAGAGTCAACCCAGCATACTCCCACGTTAAGAGCCCCAGAATAAACGTGTACGACAAAAAAATAGTGAAAAATGTAACCATCCAGTGAGCTACACAACCCCGATTAGCTGTAATTATATGTAGCTCGTCCATCACCGAACTCCCCATCATATTGGGTTCGTGCAACTAACACGATTGTGTCTAAAACCTTTACACCTACCACACTTGTTATACCTACCTTTTGTACCCCTACCATCCTACAAAAAATACAGATATTTAAGCAAAAAACATGGTCACAAATATTTATATGACATATAACACTTCAGAACAAACGACCATGAAAACTTCTTACCGTCATCTCCCCTACCGAAGGAATCCTGTTTTGCAATGGCCTGCTAGAAGGCCTACAAGTTTTAGGAGGTAAAACTTCCATACTTCTAATATCCAATGGGATATCTCCATCCCTCGGGTCTTCGTGAGGTTGAATAACACCCTAATAAGTTTGTGCCTACACTGTGAATCTGTAGAACTGGCCTGCTAATTGTCCATATGGCAAACTTTTCACCTCTCTAGTCATCAAAGCGTGTCCACACCGAATTTTAGTTTTGTCATATAATTAACCGCTACATTGCTTATCAAGCAAATTAACATTGCTTCTCTCACCAAACAACCCCAACACTTCATAACTTCAAGGCGTTATGCTCACAACTCTGCTTCCCCGGGAACGAGCAAGGTTAGCTGTAATCACTTTATCAACTTCAGGAGTGACCATACTTCCATGCGCCAAAGCCTTTTTCCTCCTTGCGTTAAACCAGCGCGTTAGCATTGATTGTATGAACATTAACATTTCTGTTATGGACGATTTCCTGCATTTCCTTAATACATTATTAAGTGTCTCAGCAACATTGCTTGTCATGAGGTTGTAACGATCCCCGGAAAAAACAGATCTTCCCCAATGGCTAAATCTAGAGATGTTAAAATGGGTAACCCTACCCCATTTAGACCCACCCTATTTAAACGCACCCCATTTAAATCTCATACCCCTTTAACCACATTTAAGTTTTAAGGTATATTAGGATTACCCATTTAAACCCATTTAAATTCTCTATACCCATTTAGACCCAATTAAACCCAATTAACCCCATTTAAATTATATGCAACCTTTTACTTTGAATATTATATTTTTAGTTAATTTGTATTAGTTATTCTTTACTTTTCAATAAATAATTAATGTTTTAAATAATTTATGTAATTTATAAATTATGCTATAGTAGACATTGCTGTAAATTTTGTATTAATACGTTAAATTATTTGGTGTATTTTATCTCCATTTATCAATTAGTTTCAATTTCTAAAGAGTATAATAATTTAACATTTTAATTGAATAAATTAAAATAAAACCAAGAAAATTTGTATGCTCCAGTACTTTAACTTGCACACAATCATTGAAATTTGAACACATAAGAATTAAATTAAGAAATTAAGTAACATTACATAACCAAAATGAATTGGTCCATAACCAAAATAAGTTAGTGCCATTAGTCTTAACACCTGCTGAGAGCGTAAATTGCAGAAAGCATAATTAAATACAAAATAACAATTTTCAGAATCATAAATTGCAGAACTGAGTACAAAACAACAACTTCTAAAAGGTCTTCTAAACGGCTCTTCTCCAATGATGTTTCTGCAAATTATAAAAATCACAACCATTACAGATTACCTTTATAAAATAAATTTTCAAAATTCAAATAAGGTAATCAAATACCATAATTTCAAGGTACACTTGAGTCTCCTGATATCGAGTATTCTACTCCTGAACTATTCACTGTCTTTTTAGCATCTTCATTCTCAATATAGTCATTATTCTCCATGGTACCTACAATTTAAAATGTGAATTAGTTAAAATACATAGTTATACATAATTATATAAACATAAAATTTTACCTTCGTATTCTGCAAAACCACGCAACCAATTATAAGTGCAGAGTAAAGCTTGAACATGTTTTGGAAGTAGGCGGTTTCTATATGGAGTTAATACCCGAGCTCCAATGCTGAAACTTGACTCTGATGTTATAGTAGTGATGGGGATACTAAGCACATCAAATGTCAAAGAAGCTAACTCACCTAGTCGGCTTTGGTTATCCCTCCAAAAACTCAAAACATCTAAATCTGGGAAAGACGATCTCTCTAGTCTTGGTTCATCCAAATATATATCCAAATGCGTCTTTGTATTGCCCACACCAAATTCGATGCTTTTCTCCAACTCTAAAAGATCATGTAATATCAAAATCACATACTTACTTAGAATATAACATACTTATCAGTTACCATACTTACAATACTTTCATGCACAAAATAGCGTGCTTACCATATCATAATCATCTTCAAGTAGAAATTAACTAACTCATGTGGAGTTGGTGTAAGTGACATTCCGGAAGAACTTGCTCGAGTCTTGTTCTGATAATCTCTATAAAGCATAGTCAAATTGCTTCTAAGTTCTTCAATTTTTGACTTGGAAGTACTAGGATCCACAGTTTCATAAGCTTTCTCAAGTATCTGCAATTTCATTCTTCAATCCAAAACTGCTTCCATAGCCAAAATAAGACTAGTCCTCCCAATATTTAGCAAACTTAACTTGCATCTTCTCAACCATTCTTTTCACACCATCATCATCACAATTTGCAAACTTCTTCAGCAAAAGCTCAATCCTCCATACTTGTGTGAAATAAACATTAGAGGTAGGATATTTTGAACCTGAGAAATAAGTAGTAATTACACTGAATGGCTTCAACAATTCACACACTTTCTCTCCACGGTTTCACTCATCCTTTGTAGGCAATGACTTATAGTTTGTGTCAAAAGACTTCATGCTTTCAAACGCCTTTCTAAACTTCAACGCCGTAACAAGCATCTCATATGTGGAGTTCCATCTAGTTGGAACATCAAGAGATAAACTAGCTCCACTCTTAATTCCCACTCTCTCTACACAAGCTGCAAATATATGCATTCTTTGCTGAGATGATTTCACAAATCTGACACTTTCTCTAATGCGATACAAAATATCTTTCGGTAGTTCTAAGCCCTCTTTCACAATCAGATTCAGAATGTGGGCACAACATCTGACATGCATTAATTTCCCATCACACAACAAACTATTGTCACTTATTAGTTGGAGTCGCCCCTTCAAAATTCTCTGCATACTATCATTATTAGTAGCATTATCCAAGGTAATAGAGAATACATTTTTCTCTAAACCCCATTCCTTCAAAAACTCCAGAATCTTATTAGCAATCTCTTCATCGGTGTGTGGAGCTTTCAGATCACAAAAAGTGAGAATCTTACTATTCAACTTCCAGCTATATCAATGAAGTGGGCGGTGAGACAAATATATTCCATGACAATGGCACGAGCATACCATAAATTTGAAGTAAAACAAACCCGACCATTAGGCTTAGAAAATATCTCCTTCAATTTTTCTTTCTCTACTTCATATCTTCTAAAAANGATCACAAAAAGTGAGAATCTTACTATTCAACTTCCAGCTATATCAATGAAGTGGGCGTTGAGACAAATATATTCCATGACAATGGCACGAGCAGACCATAAATTTCAAGTAAAACAAACCCGACCATTAGGCTTAGAAAATATCTCCTTCAATTTTTCTTTCTCTACTTCATATCTTCTAAAAGCATCCAATGTTGCGGTCTGTCTACAAATAGGTTGGCAATCCGGATTCAAATATTTGTCCTTCGCTCTAACCTTCTCAAACTCTACATATCGAAATGGTAGATCGTGGTAGATGATGATCCTCCTCATTCATTTCTATATATTCATTCTGAGCATTGAGAATTTTGGTCACCAACTGACGGAGGTGTGTCGACGAGAGTTGTGAAGAAGTTAAGAAAATAATCAGGTTTTGTGTTTTTTAAAAACCCTAAGGTAAAACGACGCCGTTTTCATTCCTATGAATTAGAAAAAAAAAATAATTGGGTTTGTAGGTCCCCGTTTATCAATTAACAAAACCCATTAAATATATGGATGTTAAACGGGACCCCATATAAAACCCCATAAATTTTAATCAGTTAATTGGGTATAAATGAGTTTTTTTTATAACAAAAGTCCATTTAGACCCACGAATTTAAAACCCATTTTAACATCTCTAGCTAAATCCAATGTTATCTAGATACTTAGCACACTTCTGGCTCTGATTTTGAATTTGCCCAAATGTTTTCTTAATAACATTAACCCTATATGTGCATGCAACTTGAACAACCATCTTAGCCAAACCCTTGCTCTTAAAACGGGCAACTACATACCTTGCTAGATGTACTACGCATGCGCGTGATGAGCTTGGGGGTAAACAGTCTTCAATGCCTTGTATATTGAATTGTTTCTGTCAGATATTATGCATAGTCTGAGACTATCCGCTAAAGTTTACGCCACCTTTGTTAAAAACCATGTCCAAGAATCATCGTTCTCGCTATCCACCACTGCAAATGCCAAAGGAAAAATCTGCAACGTGCGTACAGCTATTATAATTTGTCTATTCTATCTAACACAAGTACACCTATAATAGTTCGGGTTTCCATGTTCGTCATAAACAAACACGTCACCAAACCGGAATAACAAACCATCTTGATATGATCAACAATACCTAAAATTAGCATCTTGCCCACTCGCAATTAGTTATACACCCTTATATTTGCCAAGTAGGTGTGTCCCATCAATTACCAAAACAGTTCTTAGTTTCCTAAATCCTTGTATTGAAGCACCAAATGCCAATAACAAATATAAAAACCTCTGACCATAGTTCTTAGTTTCCTAAATGCCAACACCTATAACTTCAGCCATAGTTCCTGAGTTTGCCAATTTCAACATATGCAAATACTCTTCCACCTTTAAGTACGACTCCTCCTCATTTCCTCTTGTCTCTTCATTGACAGTCTCTTGCGCCTTCCAAAATTTAAAATACGATGTCAATATTCTAAGTTTCTCGAGAATTAATTGTTGCACATCCAGAGGTCTTTGACCAGCTCCTAGGTTATTCAACCTAGCCTTATACATCGCGGCAATTACTTTCGACGTTGCCAGCTTCCCAAATTTGCTTCTCGTCTCAATGCTACAGATGTGAACAAGCGAAACTTTCCTTATTGCATAGTATTATTATCCTTCACTTGATGTGCATTAATCCTCCACTCACACATAGGATCTGAACAACTAACAACAAAATAATGTTTTTTTGTAGTTGTTTGCTTGAAATGAAACATTTGCTTAATAGCATATATTGTTAATGCTATTTGACAGTCACTCTTGTTTCTAAACGTTTTCCCTACATATATTTCCTCGTCCTGCTCATCAGTATCAAGATATGGTATTTTAGACATCTCATATGTTATATCGTCAAATAGAGGTGGAATATCAAACTCATCATCCTCCACTTCTCCCAAGGCCCGTTTTTTCACTTCTTTGAATTTGTTACCAACAGCATCAACACTTTGCTTCCCACTGATCTCTGGATTTAAATTCACGTCATCCTCAACCTTATATTTTCCCTTAGCCTTATTCCCTGCACCCTCGTACACTGTTGGGCCATGCCCATGATTAGTAGAACACATAACTTCAACTGCATTTGAACCCCCATAAGGATCATCAAAAATGCTTCCCAAAATTCTTTATCATAACCCCTTGTTCTAACTTCCATCTCATCAACATCAGTTATATCAACACATTCAGTATCATTGTCGTTATCCTCGAGTAGATTGAAAGCAGGATCAAGTCATCTTTGCTGCTTCTGAGCGCTTCGGCTTTTTCCCTCAGCTGCTTCCACCTCCTCAAAAAAATCATTATCCTCCAAACAAATTGGCAACAAATGTTCTTTCCCATTTCTAGATTCCTTAGACTGACCCAACGAAACAACTCGTTTCTTTCTCATTTCCTCAACATGTCGTTGCCCAGTTGACCATGTATTTGGTTCATTACCATCAAGTCCATAACTGCACCCAACATCTACCAAAAAATTCTTCCTTTTGCACTTGTCCTGAGGCGTAACAAATGTCTCTGGAACATCACTCACAAAACTAACATAAAGGTTCATGTCTTCTTTCTGTGACAGAACCCTAAGAAAAGATTTAAGCCCAACATCGGTTGAAAGTTTCATAGGTGGTGTCAACTTCCCCTTTGTAGTTCGGCTAAGACTAGGGATCCAGTAAGTCAACGAGGTGTTCATAAAGTTATCCTCACAGAACTCCATACTGACAATAATACGTAGTTCTTCGAAGGTCTAACTCTCTTCGATGAAAATCAAACGGGATAGTCTACCTTTATCAATATCAAACACCCAGTACCCATTGTCATCAATCTTCCACAAACCAGCCATAAGGACACACGCCTTCGCCATACTTCAAAAACAGATACGCCAAAACAGCAAACAAATTCACAGACCGCCTATTTTTCCCCTACCACATCAAAGTGTACAAACATATAAAAAAAACGAACTTACTGTGGGTTTTCTTTGTTCAGTAACTCTTTCAGCCTTCAAAATCCAAACGAAAGAGATGAAGTTATGTTTGTCCGCACAAATAAACAAAGGATTCTTTATCGCTAAAACCAATGTTACCTGCTCCCGATAAGCGAACACCTAATCTTTAACTAACTAGAAAAGGGTTTGTCCGTCCTATTAGTCAATCAGCGTTTAAATCCAACGGCCAAAATGAATCTCCAAATTCCCGCCCAAACCAACACATAATCTCGTCATTTGTTCGCTTTCTTAAACTAAATGGCACAATCGGAATTTCTTTGAAGATAATGCACTCTCCGTACACGAGAGTAAACCTAAACTCGCGCGTCACTTTTTCTTATTACTTTATAAATAGTCACTTTTTATCTAAATCTCCCTTTTATTTAGAGAAAATGATTAGAATAGTACAAAAATCGGAATATTACTAGAGTAACATACATCTTTCAAAAATTACTAGAATATTTTTCTCACCCTACTAAATTACAAAAGACACTCTCGCTTATATTTAATTAACAAATCCACGTCACTAACAGCTGAGTTACGTTACATACGCTGGTTGAGTTAGTTGTAATTGACAAATCCACGTCACTAAACCGTATGCCACATGTACAATGTGGTTGGTTTATATATTAAATACATGGCTGAGTTTAATATTGTTAACAAACAAACCATTTTCGAAACCGTATAATTAAGAGGAAATCTACACGCTAATAATTATTTTTGGTAATAAACACTCTACACGCCGCTCTAGTAAGTCATTTTGCCGATATCGTCATCTTCTCCAAAAATCGTCATTTTCTCCGAAAATTGTCATCTTCTCCGAAATCATAATCTTCTCTGAAATCTCTAAAACACTCTAGTTAGTAAGTCATTTCTCTGAAATTGTCATAGTCTTCGTCGTATTCTCCGGTAAGTGGCGACTGTGTTTGATTTATGTTAAGATTGAGTTGGATTTCCGTTGCGACTGAGTTCGATTCTCTTGCTTCTGAGTTTGATTTAAGTTTTGACTGAGACATGATTTATATCGTGGTTGGGTTATATAATATGTAAAGGCTGAAATAGTTTCTATAGCGGTCGCATAATTGTTGTCGCTGAAACTAACTTAGAGTTTAGGGCTGAGTTAGATTATGTTGCGGCTGAGTTAATTTTGGGTTTAGGTCTGGGTTATTAATTATGNAGGTTATTACCAAATGCGGCTGGATTAGTTTTATATCGGCTAATCTATATTTGTTTTGTTTTACGATCATTTGGATGTCTCTGCAATCTCTGAATATCGAGAACCGCATTACCCTCCAATACTTGACCGCGAAGGGTTTTCTAAACTGGAAAATAAATTGTTTAATCACTATACGCGTGTGGGAGAAATCCAACGAATCAAAGAAAGAATAGGAGAAGACGTGTGGGATGAAGTGAAGTTGTTCCATGTTGGTGTCATTGCTAGGATTTGTGATAGAGGAATGATTTGGTGTGCTAAGATGGCACATTACCTACTTTGTAGACAACTTCGCGTAAAGAAGAAGGAGATTTGGAGTATCGTTCATGGTCAACCCATCAGGTTTGGATTAAACGAATTCCACGATATAACTGGGTTAAACGTAGACCCACTGCCAGTAGAAAGGTTTGATGAACCCGAGCAATACCCAAATTTCTAGAGACTGTTGAATGTGGATATTGGGCATGGACCCAGGTTCANAGGTTTGATGAACCCGAGCAATACCCAAATTTCTAGAGACTGTTGAATGTGGATATTGAGCATGGACCCAGGTTCATTGACTTGAGGGCAGCATTAGATGACTATCATGGATGGAGTAGAGAACAGCGGAAATGGTTAGGCCTTTTAGCTCTACAAGTCGCGGGTGTTCACGCTGTGCATGCAAATTCTCGGATACCCTTTGAAAGTGAAATAAGAGTATTCGACGATGAGGGCATGATGTCATATCCATGGGGTCGTTCTGCTTTCGAATTGCTTGTTGACTCTATCAAGTCGGTGTGTCCTATAGGTAACTCATACTACGTCAACGGCTTGGTCCACGTGTTA
>OVAO01000935.1:0-17336 GCA_900406285.1 Biscutella auriculata | reverse complement strand
CCGATGGCGAGTTTGACCAATTTTAAATATATAATTACACAAACATAGAGATGTTATTATCATATCTGAATGATGCATTAATTCATAGATGTGAAATTTCTTTGTTGGATTTGCTTAACGCCATTAATGAGTGATTACTATAAACATAGGGATTTCGAAAAGTAACGACGATAAGATGGGAATTTAGTAACGACATGTTTAGAAAAGGACACAAAGAGCTTATGAGCAATATCCGAAGAAGAAAGAGTTGGTCACATCATAACAAATCTCATCAAATTGTTCCAACAACATCAACAATGAAGCAAGAAGATTATCATCATCATCATCATCATCATCAACATGAAGATCAAAGATCTTCTTCCAGTTCCTCTTCCTTTGTATACTCTGCATTACTCGATCAAAACAAGTGTTTGAAGACTGAAAATGAGTTCTTGAGCTCTGAATTGGGGAAGACTAAGAAGAAATGTAAGCAGCTTATGGAGTTGGTTGAGAGATATGGAGGAGAATATGAAGAACAAGAAGATGAAAGTAATGATGAAGAAGATGATGGGCTTAAGCTGTTTGGAGTAAAACTTGAGTGAAAATGGAACTGTGTTAACAGTTTCTTCAGATTCTTACAAGTTACAAGTTTGCATAAATATAATATTTTGAGTCATTGGTTCATCCTAGTTAGTCCGTTTGGTTGCTTTCTTGGGTCAAAACTTCGAAGATCTCTCAATCGTCTTCCTTCGTTTTGGAGAGAACCTACCCGTTTTCGCCATACTCCTAGATGGAGTGTATTTTAAAAACCACAGCCATTTTAGTTGTAGCTTTTTGTTTGATCAGTTCACCCCTAAAATTGAAGAATTCTTGAAGTTGAACTTTACTCCGATCAAGTTTAAAACCTTCTCAACTGAGACCGTTCAGAACTTTTTCATCCTATCTACTATTATTTTATGTTTTGATTATGCACTTCCTTATAAATGAGGAGCGTCGAACATAGAGTCATCGAAAATAGACTCGATGTTCGAAGCTCCTCACTTATAAGGAAGTGCATAATCAAAACATATGTCCGAGAAATCTAGGATTGTATAATGATAAAGTCTCGTGTCTTGTATTCAAAATTTGACATATCGTGTGTGTAATATAGACATAAGAGCAAAGTTTCTCATGAATTTGACAAATTTACAACTATTTTTGAGTAAATGAGATTATGAGTGATCAAATCTCTCTTTGAGGGTATGAGTTAGCTGCAAAATGGTTGAATATGGTCTCAAGTGTGGATTGACTTATGCTGTATTCAGCTATTCCCAATCGATTCCTGCCATAGCAAGATGCAAATTTCTTTCCCTCAGACTTAAAAAGACTGATTTGTGCGAATCATGGAGAAGAAACAACCAAAGAAGGTCTTACCGGTTTCTTTCAAGGCGTCCAAAGGCATCTGCAAGTGACAATCCTCCTTCTCCGAATGGTAACTGCAACACAACCCATAGATAAACATTGAGCACAAGTCCAAGAGTAATCTCAGAGTCAATGGATTTTTTTGTGTTAATTACCTGGTACTTGATACTCAATCCATTGCAGCTTTTGAATATTGCACCAGGAAACGAAGATTGTATGAAAGATTCCAATGCTGAAAACTTTTCTTTGGTTAGCCACCACTCGGCAAATATTGGAAGTGGAATACCACCTGGCCAGCATCAAACGAAGAAAACATATATTTATGCTACAAGTCGTGAAACAAGGCAAGATCTAAAAGAGTATGTGTGCATGCTCGTACCATCTCGAAACAGCTGCTCGGATAACTGTTCATCAAATTGCACATCTTCCTCATTCATGGGAGGTACTAGAGTACTTACTCTCTGCTCATTACCGAGATACTTGGCAATGCTTTGTATCATTTCTGGTGACAAACTGATTTCTGATGCTGAAGCCGTATCAGGAGTAATTGAGTCAGAGACACCAATACAAACTTCGAAATCACCAAGTAAACTTCTAGGTTGCGTAGGAAGATTAAACAGCCACTGCTGGATCACTTTGCAAAAGTTCTCCAAGTCCACATGGCTGACTTCATCAGGTTTGACCTAATTTGTAAGACAGACAAGATTATGTACAAGCTTTGACAACTGAACCAAACACCATTGTATTAAAAAATCTAAAATTACCTCCAACTCAAGGTGGTTTCCGAAGCGTGTCTTTAAGTGTTGTGGACTACCAATGCATCTTAGGCGGCCGCCCACCTGTAAGTTGAGTGTATGAAGCTGTGAGGGGGAAACGTTCAAGGCATTAATGCTCTAGAGAGTTCAAAATGAGTATATAACAGATACCATGATCCCGATCCTAGTGCAAAGTGCTTGAGCTTCATTCATGCTATGAGTAGTCAGAATGACCGCTGTCTTTCCACTCCTTGTCGACAAGCGGGATATCACATCCCACATGAATCTTTTAGCAACAGGATCCATACCTGAAGCATTTAACAAAACACCAAAAAACTTACAGAGTAGCTAATAACTAGTGTAGAACAGAGAGGAAGTCCAAGTCACTGATTCCAGAGTGAAACTGATCACGCAAGTCAACCAAAATTTTAGTTGGGTTAAACCTGTAGATGGTTCATCAAGAATGACAATAGGAGGGTCTCCAATCATCGCAATGGCAACGGATAGTTTGCGCTTATTTCCACCGCTAAGAGTGACAGATGGCTTCTGAGAATGTTTCAAAAGGTCAAACTCGACCAACTTTTCCATAACCACCTGTTATTAGATAATACACATCAGAGGATATCCAGTTAGCAACTTTCGACCAGATAGAAATACCTAATATACGGTGCTGACTTCAAATTTTATCCTAGTTTGTAGAGAAGGATGGTTTTGTTAAAATGTTGTGTAGCAACTTAGCTAAAAACCTATTTTCTCCGTACAATAGAAAGCGGAAAGAGACAACTCTGTTATGTAGGAGAGTATGCTACTATTTGGGAATCACAGAACTCATCAAGCCGCGTTCGCAAGCATCAAACATTAGCNCAAGAATGACAATAGGAGGGTCTCCAATCATCGCAATGGCAACGGATAGTTTGCGCTTGTTTCCACCGCTAAGAGTGACAGATGGCTTCTGAGAATGTTTCAAAAGGTCAAACTCGACCAACTTTTCCATAACCACCTGTTATTAGATAATGCACATCAGAGGATATCCAGTTAGCAACTTAGACCAGATAGAAATACCTAATATATTGTGACTTCAAATTTTATCCTAGTTTGTAGAGAAGGATGGTTTTGTTAAAATGTTGTGTAGCAACTTAGCTAAAAACCTATTTTCTCTGTACAATAGAAAGTGGAAAGAGACAACTCTGTTATGTAGGAGAGTATGCTACTATTTGGGAATCACAGAACTCATCAAGCCGTGTTCGCAAGCATCAAACATTAGCTTCAAATAAATACCACTCACATTATTAATTCTATGATCAACCACTCCTTTGATCCTTGCATAAAGTTCAAGGTGCTCCTTGACAGTCAAATGGTCGAACAAAGCATCGAACTGGGGACAGTAGCCAATCTGAGTACGAAAGCCAAAATAATTTTTAGCATTCAATGTTTATTCTATAGACAGNCATAAAGTTCAAGGTGCTCCTTGACAGTCAAATGGTCGAACAAAGCATCGAACTGGGGGCAGTAGCCAATCTGAGTACGAAAGCCGAAATAATTTTTAGCATTCAATGTTTATTCTATAGACAGAGAGATTGGTAAACTCAATGAATTGACATACATGCTGACGGATAGCTTTGGGACTCGCTACTATGTCTTTGCCAAACACGAAAGCAGTTCCGCTAGTAGGGGTTTCTTCTCCTGTTGCATCCAAAGAAGTAAGAATGATAAAATGCTATTGCTTCCAAATTTGCAGTTGTTTATTTAGCGGTCTCAAAGTCTTTCAGATATTAGCTCCGGTAATACTTTCCAAATACCAAAGAAGCACAACCATACCAGATAACATAGACAAGGTAGTAGTCTTCCCAGCTCCATTTGTCCCTAAAAAGCCAAAACATTCTCCTGCTTGGACCGAGAAAGTCAAAGACTGTACAGCTACTTTTGGGCCGTGATGTTTGCAACCAGGATACACCTGAAACAGTTATACTCTTAAGAAAAAGAGAGGAGAATCTCTGTAACCGAGAAAGTAAAAAGAGCAGGATTCAATACCTTCCTCAGGTTTTGTAGGTAGAATATGGCTTTGTCTGTCAACCCCGAAATCACCCTGTCTCTCTCCTCTTGCACGTCTATGTCGTCATCGNTAGTAGTCTTCCCAGCTCCATTTGTCCCTAAAAAGCCAAAACATTCTCCTGCTTGGACTGAGAAAGTCAAAGACTGTACAGCTACTTTTGGGCCGTGATGTTTGCAACCAGGATACACCTGAAACAGTTAATACTCTTAAGAAAAAGAGAGGAGAGTCTCTGTAACCGAGAAAGTAAAAAGAGCAGGATTCAATACCTTCCTCAGGTTCTGTAGGTAGAATATGGCTTTGTCTGTCAACCCCGAAATCACCCTGTCTCTCTCCTCTTGCACGTCTATGTCGTCATCGTCCATATCAGCAGAAATGACTCCAGTCGAATCCTTGAGAAGTGGCATTGTAGAACTAGAACCAGTAACTTGTTTGAAACCTTTGAAATTCTGCCACCACTCCCCAACTGATAAAGACATAAGCTTTTGGACAGGCAAGAGCTCAAGTCCGAGCGTCACAAGGAAGTAGAAGATACTCTGTCAAATATAAGTTCAGTCCAGCTTTTACATTCACAAATTTGAAATCATTGAACTTAATGATGGATACATTTCTCAGGTTTTCAAACGGGTAGGAAACAACAAATTAGGAACAGGCAAGACTCTAACCTCCAAACCAAGGTAAAAGATGGACGCTCCAGTGACATTCCAATCAAACACTCCATGACTGGATTTGTCTTTCATTCCCTGCCTTAGAAGAGCTAATGAAGCCAATCCATCAGAGAAGCAAAATCCTGGTGATAATCTGAAGTAATTCTAGAAAAGCATAAGGAAAAAAGGTTCAGTTCCTAGCCTCTTCAAGGCTCACGGTGGTCAGGAAATCAGAGGAACCCTCACCTTTAGATATGAGTTTGCACTGACTGTCGCCGGAATGAGGCCCATAATAAATGATATAACCATGAGGATAAGACCAGAGAAGAAGTGGACCATAAGAATGATATTCTGCGATTGCAACAAAGACATCCATCTATCAGTCCAAGACATTTAACAATATGAAGTAGCTAGAGATGAAAAAGTAAACAAATAATGGTAGGTTAAAAGCAGAGAGTAGCTGGAAGTTGCCTGAGCCATGCTATGCTCGGTGAAGAAAAATGTAAGACAGTACGTCGATGATGCAATTGCTAAGCCATACTCCAGGAGCATAATGACAGTCGGCAGAAACCGACCTATTCCGATAAACTGTTCCAGACCTAAGGAAAGAAATCAACCATTTCAGTAACTCAATACCAAAGTACAGTGATAGAAGTTTAACTGCAGATGGAAATGAAAGCCTAACTTACCAAAAGCGTAGAAGAGGATTATTGCAAACGTTGACGGAAATAAGAAACTAACGAAATCCCATACGTATGTTGATAACCAGTATGAAAGAACAGAAACCTGCAAGCCGTGAAAAATCATGAGGCCAATATAACAGGGATTTTAATACTAAGAACCTGAGACTGAGGCCTGCATGTTTTGGTACTCCAGAATTTGTTCAAAAAAAGTTTACCCCACTAATAAGCTGTTGATGCTTTGCTTTCACTTCCCGCTCCTGAATAAAAGTACTTATAGACATTCAGATCAAATACTGGAAAAGTAGGAAGGATAGCTCTAAAAAATTTTTTCCGCCAAAGCTACTGCGAGGTTACATAAATACCTTAACAATGGGAACAGCAAAGGAGGCCGGGATGAACGAGAATGCAATGTTAACAATAATTGCAGCGGAAAAGGCATCCAAATCCTGCATTAAAAAGAAAATTAGTTCAAAGCTACATATACTGTGGCATTGCAGTGTTCTAAAGAAAACAATTTTTGAGACGGGGAGACACGGACAGTAGAATCTGATGCTTAGTGGCCAAGGGAATATAAGGTAGAAGCTGGTCGAATATACAAACAGTTTCCACTACTTCTCCTGCTACAGACTTTTGCATTGTTTCAAATTTTGGTTCCTAGTTTCCGACAATTAGTTCGAAGGATCCCATCAACTCTAGTTTATCGAGCCAACTGAACTTAAAATTCAATAAAATAATAAAATTGATACCACAGAAAGGGGAACTACTCCAAATAGAAAGACATACATGACGCTGTATACGCTGACTTTTTGTTGGGGGCAAAGGATGGTTTCGAGTTTGAATTGTCATATTCTTGTTACCAGTAGCAAGTCGGAGAATCGCAGCATGCATAACATTGATGTAGATTGGACCACCATGCTGGCATGTATTGTTGTGTAACACGGTGTACCCTAAACTTCCATCTGGATGCTGACTATCCATTAAAATTGCCCCATACCTAATGACACATTCACGGGTAGGATTTAGCAAAGTCGGCACATAACACAGTACAAAATGTAACATTCTCAAAGAGGTCATCAAAGTTAGAAAGTTAAAGTGCAAAAAAATTTCACTCAAGTGAATGTTTAACTAAAAGAACATTTAACTCTTTCACTAATAACAGGGCAAAGCATGTCCAGTGGAATAAAATGAAGGGATGAAATGTTCACTTAAATATTATGAAACAAAAAGTCATAACTTATTTTGGAAGTTAAATTTCTTCGAACTTATGTATCTTTCAGAATGGGAGAAATCAATTGGATTCTGAACTTAAGCTGACATAGTTCTGAGAGCATCGTTTCAAATGAATACGTAACATATGTCATCAGAACTTTATCCCTCACTTCCAGTGACAAAACAAGGGAACTGAAAACTTGAAGGAAACAAACGATCTCTGGAGCACATGACTTATTAAGCTTAACTTGCTCAAAAACAAAACCAAAGCATGAATCTATTGATGACGTATACATACCGTGACTCGTATGACTGATCAAAACTAGACATCAGAAATTCGCTCATAGAAAGTAGAGTGGGCCCCAACGTGGGACCTGCTGCATCAATTGCATTAGCCAATGCCTCTTTTGGATTAGGAAACTCATATGAACTATTCCTCAAGGGCTGAATCCAGCCTCCTTCAATATATTGTGCAACCTGAATGGACCGGGAGAGAAAAATTTGAACATAAATGATTAATAATATAAAACTTGATCACAGTACACTGTGATCGACATCATTTAAGCATAAAATTTAATATGTAGCAGAACTACTGCTTGCTCTAACAGTACTTGTAGTGATATCTTGGGTTGAATTATAGACAGCTGCATAAGAGCGAATAGATCACCATGGAGACTATCTCATGCAATTTATTAATGAGGAAAAATTCAAGCAATTAATTTCCTTATGCCTGGGTAGAAGGTTAAGAGAGTCAACTGCAATCTGAAGTACCAAGATTAATGGGATACGTACTAAAGCTGGTAACAGAAGTATGCCACTGAATTTATTTTTACATGGAAAAAACATGCATGCGGGAAATATAAAAGAATGTTAATAATATAAAATAAACCTCTTTGGCAATTGGCTCAGACATATCAAAAGGAATCGGACCACCACCACCGTTGCCACTCAGGAGAGGATTGAAATATGCAGTAGTCAACGTTATGGATTTCTGAGCAGGATGTGGCTTGAGCTGAAGAAAAAGAAGGCCAAAAAGCAAGAAAACTGCTGGGATGATGAGCTGGAACGCAACTGTTTTACGGTCTCTGCAAGCAGATCTTGCTCTTTTTATGAATAGCGCTTTGAAATGCCGCCAAAACATTGATCTTGAGATAACGGAACAACCACAACACTGCATACTAATGAATCCAATAAAAGTCCAAACTGCAGCAACGATCAATCTGCAAGCTTTTGCAACTGAGGTAAGAATAACTCCACAGCCCTCATTACAACTTGATAGAAATTTGGGTTGAATAGTGCTCTTCGCAGGAGATCCAATGCATAGAAGAGTAGCCTCGGTATCAGGAGAAACAAATGTATCTTCCTGCTTATCCTCAATATCTAAGTTACAGCCAGCAACCCTCAGAAACACTTCTTCAAGTGTCGTGACAGAGATACCATAACTCTGAATACCAGGATAATCTGAATCCTCAATCTCACTAATCCTAGCTCTGTCAACAGAACTGTTCATGCAACTCTCAATTTCTCTGAACATGTTCTCAAAGCAAGGCAATGATGCCAGAGGAAGCTTGAAAGAAATTTCGTTTCCCACCTGGAAAATCATCCCTTAAGACCATTAGGCAAGAGACGGGATTTAAACTTATCTAAAAGCATTAACAAATTACCCTAGGGGAAATAACTGTAGTCATTAACCTACAAGTTTCATTGTTTAGGAACTTGAGTCACACTCAAGATTTTCTCAACAATAAATGCTCTAGTCAAGAAGCTTGCAGCAAGGCAAAAAATTTCTTTCATGAAACGTATTAGAATCCCAGAGGCTGTTAATCCCTTAGAGAATATATGTTATATACCTCACTCACACAGCTTGCTGATGGAATGTGACGATGAACTATACGTGTGGCAACAGAGACAGCTGGAGAAGTCTAAAACATAAAGGACCACCAGTTATTTTCATATTCTAATCAGAAACATTAACAACATTGACTGAAAATTAAAAGGATAAAGACAAACCTTTACTAGGGTAAGAGTGTAACCAACCCCGTAGTGATGCTTCAGGAACATCGAGCTGCTTAGCCATAACAACACCCAAAATCGTTAGTAAAGTGTTAATTGGTTAACTAGAAATTCATAAAACTAGCTATACATGAACAATTCATTTGCATCAGGAAAAAAAGAAGAAGAAAAACTATATGTAAAAACTTTCATATGCCTAATTAGATAATATAATCTTTAAGAATCTGTGGTTTACATATGCTGAAATTATCTCAGCACTGACAACACCAAATCAAAACATCTTCATCGAGTCATGACTAACCAATTGAAAAGTTCACCTCTTTAATATAACTTCATGTTAACTAACTCAAATAAACAATCCTAGGGCGTGAATGCTTGGTTCAAATGCCTCCAACAATTGTGTCACTCTTCTTCCTAACTTTGAATGAAAGAGACTGAAAAGAAGGAAAATGCAGTAGAAAAAGAAAGAGTATTAGAAACACTTAACCTGCCACAACATTTAAGAGACCCGTTAGCCATGATTCCTATCCGATCTCCAAGTTCCTCAGCTTCATCCATGGAATGCGTTGTTAGCAATATTATTCTGCCCTTTTTAATTTTCTTGATTAACTGCCATGTAAGACGCATTGAGTACGGATCCATTCCACTGGTTGGTTCATCGAGAATAATCACCTGAAAGATAAATTATGTTCAAGGAAAGCCAACCAAGAGAAACACATGAAATAAGATGCCTTTGTGTTTCCGTCACACCTTACTGTTTCCTATCAATGCGATTCCAAGTGACAATTTCCTCTTCATGCCTCCGGAAAGTGCCCGCACAAGTGTACTAATTTTATCAGACAATCCCACCTGGAAAAGATCAATGCCCAAGATCAGACAGCTGCAACCAATACCCTATATTGGCAGGAAAGACAAATACACTCTCCACCACAAATGACAGCAACAACAAGAAAATGTATCCATCTGCTGTCCTCCAAAACTATGTCACACACTCCAATTTATGCAGGTTGAAGTTTGAATGCTACCAGGCCATATAAAAACAGCTACCAGATGCTATAAATCCAAGTGCGTGAATCTGGCTTTTGGAGAGAAAAATACACAACAGCTTGTATCTCGGTACATACTTACTTCTTCTGCCATATCAGCAACTGTGCTCTTTAAGGAATCTTCTTTAACACCTTTAAGTGCCGCAAACATCTCCAAATGTTCTCTAACCTGTAGATAGATGTAAATCATTCAGACATTATCCCGTACCATTCGGACGTGTAAACCGTCTACTGTCATAATACTGGAGCTTTTGCATAGAAAGAAACGAAAACAGACAAATGAGCAGAGAAATGTTTGTAAGAGGTTTCATCGTACAATGCTCCGTAAATTCAGAAAAAAGGGAAACCAACCAAGTTAGGTAATTTTCATTGCCTCTTTCGTAATTTTGAACAATTGTATGTTCTCTTTCTTTGATCGCTTCTATAAACTCAAGATAGTATTTCCATATCGTTGGACTCGAATAGCAAGCATTACATCCAACACTTCAAATAAGACCAGAAGATAAAGAACGGATTTTCTCACTTACTGTCAGTTCTGGAAAGAGGATATCATGCTGAGGGCAAACACCTAGTTCTTTCCGTATCTCATCCTAAAGAAAGAGATTGATAAGGTCAGACAAAAAATCGCAAGACTTAAGGGGAAAGTAACAGCTTAAAATACAGAAAGATTGTATTCGGGTGATGCAAGAAAAAGAAAGCATGTCTTACAACCAGCTTACAGGTCAGAGATTTTCGGTTATGCAAGAAATACAGGGATTCAAGTAAAAAAAAATAGAAAAACATGTACCATGTTTGTTACGATACTTTTTCCGAGTATCAGGGCATCCCCAGAGGTTGGAGGAAGAAGGCCGACAAGCATTGATATTGTTGTGCTTTTACCGGCCCCATTATGGCCTTCAAGCAAACGAAGTAAGATTTAATGAGAATATCAAATTTAGCAATATCTTTTTCAACTTGATGTTCACCAAATGGATTGAGAATGCATGCATGATATTTTCATGAGGTCATTGCAGAGACCAAGATTCATCAGAGTCAACATAACGATGATTAAGGCAGGGAACAGGATACCAAAATTTGTACGTTAACAATTTATAAGAAAGCGCTCTCAACATGTTAGAAAATGGATTTCCCAACAATGGATACATAAATGAAATGACCAAACTAGCTTCACTGAACATGCACAAGAGCTCCGGAGAAGTAGATTTTTTTTTTACAAAAATGTAAATTCAGATGTAATAGCTCAACCATACTATACAGAGAAACAACCAAAACAACTAAATCAGTCTACAAAATTTCTGAAACATTTTTATTTGGATATGGTATTATGGCAAGCAAATTAATGAGGTTAGAGGAGATGATAATGTTTAATAAACACAAACGACATACCCAGAAGTGAAAGTATCTGGTTCTCGTACAATGTAAGTCGCAGTGAATTAACCGCACAACAATTCCCTCTTCTCGAGGCATAGACCTTATGCAGATTTTTAACTTGTATGCACCTACAGGGGAAACAGTAAATGTAAATCCAGTGTCCAGTTTTGAAACAGTTCTGAGGATTTTTTTTCAAATGGGATATGAATATACCTCCCATCAAGCTCTTGTTGCCTCATTTCCAGGCTTATTGATTCAATAACAGGATCATAAGGCTCTCCCTGAGTAACCTCTATGTCCTCCCTGAACATATTAGTTTTGAGACCTGGAATGCCATATTGGATCTTACTTTTCTTCCTCCCAAAGCACTTACTGAAGATGAAGTTCCATGGGTACCGCACACCATTTTCCCTGGGGAGGACCTGAGCAAATGAACTCTAGGATTAGGACCAAGGATGCAGAATATTATAGACGAACAGGAAAGATAAATCTCCCAACATCGATTTTTTAACAAGAAACTATGTCAAACAAAAAAGCAGTTCAGAAAACTGATCATCATGAAGCTAATCTTCGTTTTAAAATAAAGTCAGCTCCTCAAAAAGATCGGATATACCAATAGCTATAAAAGTGTTTCGCTTGCTTACTACTGAGGAATGGGATAAATTTCATGAGGACAACGGAAACATTAGAAGCAGACGACCGTTTACAAGAAAGGCAGTAAACATAGACAAGTAGCAAAAGGAGTTACCTTGTCCAGATATAGACCAATTGCGCAGTAAAGAATAGAATCGAGCAGCATCATTAATAGGCAGACAAAAAAACTTACTCCAGACGACGCCTACATGAAAATTGACCAGAGAAAAAGTTCAGAAGATGAGGAGAATCAACCCGTGGTCTCTAGCCATAGACATATCCCACCATACCAGCCATATATTGCTCCAACGAAGTCCAACATGTGCGCGCTCGTAATCAGCAAAGTTGATTGATCCAAGAGCAAATGCCGTGGGTGAAAGCAAAGAAGCAACTACCTTCAGTACCCTACAAGTCCGACAGTTATGTTTACATTAGTGCATTCTAGACTAGTTGTTTGTGGCCAAGACAAGCATAACGTATCCACTAATCAGCCATAGATAGAAAAAAGAACACACACATCCAAAGCATAAACATACATGGACACAGATTCGTCATTTACAGTGTAGTAAGGGAAGAAGCCTCCGAGAAAGGCTAGAGTCCCAACTGCCACAGCTGTCTTTGCTCGAGTAAAAAATGTTGATATTAGAAATGAGAGTGTGATTGCGCTGAGCCCAAATAAAAAGAAGTATGTGAAGACTAGTGTCTTATCACTATACTTAAAGAGACTTCCCATCGTACAAGCTGTAATAATCCCAGAGCACAATGCAAACTGCAGAAAAAAAGTTGAGTTAGGGAAGAAAACAAAGTACAGAAAACTAAATTAAAAACTGTAACTTATATAGAAAGAATTGAAGCATTAGTCTGCTTTTCCAGCTGATGTCAATATTGTTAACAGCAGAAAATGCTACAACACCGAACTTGTGGTTTGATCATTGCCAAGGGAAGAGGCAGAAAAAGTTCACTATTCAAGCCAGAAAAAACATGCCTGCAATGCATATGTGATAAACCACGACAAATGGAATATCTCATCCTTCAAGCCCATCATGNTGTGGTTTGATCATTGCCAAGGGAAGAGGCAGAAAAAGTTCACTATTCAAGCCAGAAATAACATGCCTGCAATGCATATGTGATAAACCACGACAAATGGAATATCTCATCCTTCAAGCCCATCATGTAAAGTCCTTCTCTTATTTTCTGCTCCTGCAAGCTCCCAAAAAAATGCGTAAGTGAACAATTAATGATAGAAAACAACTCTTAGTGAAACGCAAAATATTTATATAACTCAAAGCAACCTTCTCAAATACAGAGTAGCTGATAAGCCGGGAGATTGGATATAGAAATCCCAGGATGTACCTGCTCCACAATTTTATAATCATCCAAATCATACAAAAGCTCAAATATGTACTACTAACAAAAAAACACAGCACTACTAACAAAAAAACACAGCAAGTGGCACATACAACAATCCCATTACGCTTTTGACAATAGACTGGAACTCATCATCAGTGTATTCACGGGTTGGAAATGGAACCATTCTTATCTTTGAGGGGATAAACAGAGTCCATGGCAGCTGGGAGGGTAAAGCTGAACCAAGAGATGAATGTGATAATGGCAAGTCTATGTTTTGCTGAGCAGCAAATATAATGAAAGAGTCTACCACCTGCTGAAGCTGCAAAAAGGTAGAAGACTAATCAAAACTGGGNGAGGGTAAAGCTGAACCAAGAGATGAATGTGATAATGGCAAGTCTATGTTTTGCTGAGCAGCAAATATAATGAAAGAGTCTACCACCTGCTGAAGCTGCAAAAAAGTTGGAAGACTAATCAAAACTGNGGGGGGGAAGCAAGATAATATCCTCTATTACACGAATTTAATTCAAATCCGATGAATTGCTTTGATTTACTATATAGTAAATACTGGTTAACTGTACAAAAATCTAACACCGGATTTGGATGCTTTGATTAATCTTATGTCAACTATAATATCATAGAGTATATAGTCTACAGAACTAATTGACTGCCTATGAGCTTATAGGGAGAGCTAGGAAGATGATAGAAAAATTCATGGGCGCCAACTAGAGAAACTTTCAATGAAAAAAAAGAGTAAATGACCATACAGTCAAGAATCCGCTGAAGCTGTATTGCATAGTTGGTATAGCGTTAATCCCCATTTCCAGATCATTGATATAAGGTCCATTTGTGTCCATGATCGACTTAACATTAGGGAATCCTGAAAATGCCCAGGTGTGGTTCAAGCGGATACTATAATCAAATAAATGAGGTCCTTGTTCATGGAATATCACTGCTCCTTTTACTTTTTGATTCGAACAATTCCTAAGCAAACATGATGAGGCTTTATCAGTTCATGAAAGACTGAAAAAACATAGAAAGCTTGTTGAAGAGAATGATCACCAATAGCTATAAGAGTATGTTACTCGTCAAGATAAAATGCATATACAATAGGCAGGTGCCGGCACATAATATCAGGAACTAAATGCAGCATTTTCCAATTACCCGGGACCACAAAAGGGAATAACTAAAGCTAAGTCCAAAATATCTTCTTTTTGCCATCATATATGCGAACAGAGGAAAAACACCAATCTTGTTCAGGTATTATTATCGTCAAATTGGTAGCATATTGTAACAATTAACCCAAGGAGATACTTCCATATGAACATTAAAAAATTGACGGCGATAAGGAGCCAGGGATGAAATCACCTTCTTGTAAACTCGAACAAAGAACAAACATACCTCACGTTGCTGCAGACACCATAATGAGCAGAGGTTATATAGGTTTCGAGCTCAATGTCATCTTTAAAAATTTTAGTAACTAGCTGGAAACAAAAGATGCAAGGTCAATTAACTGTCACTGAGGAGTAAACCCTCTGGAAGAAAGGAAAGTAGAGGTATAAACGCAACATCTACGAGATTTCAAAAGATGAAGAAGTGATGGTAGTACCCGCAGTTCCGGAAACTTAAGAGACAAAATGTCGATCATGTTCTTTGTTTCAACGGTATCAGGTGCAAAAGCTAAATATTCTCCATCAGCAATCAAAAGCTTCAAAACTTCTGGAAAACTGGGAGAAATACCTTTGCCGACTTCGACCATCTTATCTTTCTCTATGTTCCTGCAATAATCAACAGAACAGAAAGCAGGAAACAAATTTACAATCCGTATATAGTAACAAACATACGAAAGCAAAACAAGTGACAATGTATGAAAGTGTAATCTCACGAGTGAGCCGGATGAATTGTAGTGTCAACCTGTGTCCTCACGGCTATCAACAGCAACATTACAACAGTCGGAAGCAAAATCTGCAAAGAAAAGAAAAAAAAATATCAAAACAAAAACCTCAACGGTCCACACACACACACACACACACACAAAATTCAATTCAGCACCAAAGAACCAGAACCTGAAGAAAGCTCAGACGATGATATACTAAAAAGGTCTGTAAGTGAATAGAGAGAGAGAGAGAGATACCTCAGCTGAAGTAACAAAAGGATGACGAGTTTTGAGGAGCCAGTTCTTGCGGAGCATGGCCTTCAATTGGCACATAGAAGTACCCATTTCGTTCGACGACAACCAAATTCCCACTTTCCTTTCTTATTAATTAGCAGATGAAACCCTAGATAAAGAGATTCCAACCAGAAAAGAATAGGAAAAACTTCGCTTCAAGAAGAAATCATGTTCTACTTTTTAAGAAGAAAGAGATGTGGCGAAGACTTGGGCTCTCTCCACTGACATTTGTGCTTCCATTTTGCTTCCTGGTCAATTTTATTGATCTTTCGTACGTAATTTTGTTTTATTTATATTTAGAAATAAAATAATTTTAGCAACTCGCTAAGGATAACACAAGTGGTCGACAAAATTTCGTGTAAAACACACAATTTTTTTTGGATCCGGACTCAAATCTTTGTCAGCTCTTGTTTAAACGTTTACTAATCCTCGGATCTCGGATATATATCCGATTATATATTCGGATATTTCGAATTTTAGATCTTTTAGATATGTAATTTTACATCTCTTAGATATGTAATTTAAGACAGGAGACTGTGGCCTAATGTCAAGTACTTCATGTTATTTCCAGTAAGATTGGGGTTCGAACCTTCCATAGTGAGGTTTAAAATGTGGTCATGTAATCACTAGACTAAGATGACAAAAAAAAAAAAAATGTAATTTAAGATTAATATGTGATCCGAATTAATATCGATTCTGTTTGGATCGGATATCGGATATTGTCATCTGATCAGAAAATTATCCGAAATATTTTTCGGATCGATTATCCGTTCCGAATTGAATAAAAATAACCGAAATAAGAAAATAATCCGAAAAAATCTGAAAAAAATCCGAAAATTTGAATTATGCAAATAATTTTGGATATCCATATAAAAAATCCAAATTTATTGATTATGGAAATAGTTTCGGATATCCATGGATATTCGGATAATATCCGATTTGATATCTATGGATATCTAATTCGTGATCCGCTTGGATATTTGTTCATATCGGAATTCGATCCGAACCACTATGACGTACGGGAGGGACATAGATGGTGGGGTCCAGGGTGAAAGAAAAGCGTACGTGGAATGTTGTGATTAGTTGAAGATAAACGTTGATTGACTAAAAGCTACGCCAAACTAGCTTAGAAGAAAACGACGACGTTCCTTATGTTTGACGTGACGGCTTATATTAGCCGTTGATAAGAGCAAATGTGTGTTAACAAGGTTGCCAATTATAGCCGCCCAAAGAATATTCTAATTCCTAATTACTAAAACATTAAAGACCAAGTTGCAAAGCTTCACGCCTAATTGTTTTTCTTTCCACCAAAGCTCTCTTCGTTAAATCAAGTACTGATTATTTTCTTTATCAACCATATCACATAATCTCATTAACAAGGCTAACATCCATCAAGCACACACATTTGATTCGTTATTTTCCAGTTTTACTTGTCCATCTTTATTTTTCTCTCTACTTGATTCGTTATTTTCCAGTTTTTCGTTTATAGATACTCTCTAATTCTAATACAATTGTAATTTTTTAAATAAATTGGGCTGAAATAATATAAAAATAGAGGAGGATTACAAACCGATGCTTATCCTATTTGATTTTAGGGTTTAGCACTGAATGTATGTTTGTAGGAGTTTAAATATTTTATCATTTTAGGTTTTCAAATACATCATAAAATCCATGAATACTAGTTTTTTTCTCTNAATGTTTGAGTAGATTTTGGTTTTTGGCTTTTAGATTCTAGATTATAGATTTTAGATTTTGAATTATAGATTTTGATTTTTAGTTTCNTTTTTAGATTCTTTAATTTTTCATATATAATTTTATTGTTAATATTTTTTTAGTTGTTAAATATGCTATTAATACTTAAATTATATATAAATTAAATAATAATTTACAAGGTAATTTAATTAAAATTTATTATAATATTGAATTTTTAAAATCTTTATTCTTGTTTCCACTTAAACTAAATTTATTTCAATACTTTTATTTAAATATCAATTAATAAGATAATTTAATTAATTATTAATTTTAGTTACTT
>OVAO01000934.1:0-17337 GCA_900406285.1 Biscutella auriculata | reverse complement strand
TTAGAGATCTTAGGCTGATTTATGTATTGTGTAAACACTGTCTATACACAATCGTATTCAAATTGAAAAATATATATACGGTTGAAAGGTATACAGTGGATTGATTAAAAGATTGCGTGATTGCTTTGCAATTTTTTTTTTTTGTCAATATGTATTATGTGGGACTCAGATACTTGGGTAACTCAGTAACGGCACTAGCACAAATCATTAGGTTATATGTCCTGGTTGATTTNGTATACGAAGAATATAAATGCAAAAATATGTTACATTTAATGGTTTATAATAGCATAAAACCCAATATTATAATATCAATCGATTGAATACAAATGAGTATAGTATTAGTGTACATTTTTCTCCTATTATATATAAGATTAGAACTTTTATGCATAATTATCTGATTATGTAAAATATTAGAATTTTGTATTTTGAAAAATAATGCTTATTTAGTGGATAATAGTCTATAAAATCTTAAAGATTTTGTACAACTATAGAATTTTACGAAATTAAGTTAATTTGGTTGATAATAGTCTATAAAATTTGAGAAATTTGGTAAAAACACTTAAATTTTATATTTTGAGAAATTATATTTATTTAAAGGATAGCATAATAGTACAATAAAATTGAGAAATTTTATAAAACGCTAGAATTTTCAGAATATTATTCTAATTTATTGGATAATGGTCCATATAATTTGAAAGATTTTGCAAAACGCTAGAATTTGGTATTTTGGAAAATTATGCTCATTTGATGGATATTAATCCCACAAAAAATTGAACAATGTTGTAAAAAAACTAGAATTTATAATATGAAAATTATGTTAATTTGATGAATAATAATCAACATAACTAAAATNTTAATTTGATGAATAATAATCAACATAACTAAAATCTTTTGTAAGAATCTATAATTGTATTTTGAAATATTATGTTGATTTGATAGATAATAGTCCATATATATATGTTCCATTTTTTCATGATTTCTTCTATATAATTCTATGTTTTGTTCTATTTTTCCTCATNTCTTTTGTAAGAATCTATAATTGTATTTTGAAATATTATGTTGATTTGATAGATAATAATCCATATATGTTCCATTTTTTCATGATTTCTTCTATATAATTCTATGTTTTGTTCTATTTTTCCTCATTGACGTGTCACATATGATTGTTTTGTATTAGTAGGAATTTAGGAGTCTTGGGTCACAGAATTACATATTTGCATATTATTTGAGCTATTTTACAGACCATCAGGTCCGTCAAACCGGTTGGTACCAAACCATACACTTCGTACCGGTCGGGGCCATATCTGAGCAGACCAAAGTCTCAGAGGCCGCAGCATGGATCAGGTGATGCAGGATGTCACTAGCGGTCACACGACCGATGCCACGACCTTGCATCTAACAGATGTAGCTATCGAAATTTGATTTGTATCGGATCGAATATAAACTTTTGGGCTTTCTATAAAAACTTTTGGGAAATTATGTTTGTTTTATGGATAATAGTCCATTAAAATTGAGAAATTTTGTAAAATACTAGAATTTTGGATAACAATCCACAAAATTGAAGAAAATTGTGAAGCGTTTTAATTTTTTTTATTTTGAGAAATTATGTTGAATTGATGAATAAAAGTTCATATAACTAAGAGATTTTACAAAATCCTAGAATTTTTTATTTTGGGAAATAATACTAAGTTGGTGGATAATAGTCCCCACAAATTGAGAGATCTTGTAAAATGTTAGAATTTTATATTTTGTGAAATTGTGTTCATTTGGTGGATAATATTTCATAAAAACTGAGAAATTTTGTAAACCGTTAGAATTTTTAGAAATTATGTTAATTTTATTGAATTATAGTCCACAAAAATTGAAAGAATAAGTCAAACACTAGAATTTTTTTGTTTTGGGAAATTATGTTATTTTGGTGAATAACAATCCATATAAACAAATACTTTTTGTAAAACAATAAATTTTGGGAAGTTATGGTAATTTGATCGATAACAGTTTACAAAAAATTGAAAGATTTTTTAAAATTCTTAAATTTTGTATTTTGAGAAATTGTGTTGATTTGATAGTTAATAGTCAACAAAATTGAGAGATTTTATAAAATGTTAGAATTTTTTATTTTGAGAAATATTATTGATTTGGTAGATAATAGTCCAAAAAATCTAGAATTTTATATTTTTAGGAAATTGTGCTAATTTGGTGGATAATAGTTCATAAAAATTGAAAGATTCTGTAACTCTAGATTTTAGTATTTTGGAAATAATTTGATTTGATGGAAATAGCGAGCAAAATTTAAAGATTTTGTAAAATGGTAGATTTTTTTGAATTTAGGAAATTATGCTCATTTTGTTGATAATAGTCCATGAAAATTGAGAAATATTCCAAAATGTTATAATTAAGTATTTTGGGAAATTATGCTTATTTGGTGGATAATAATCCATACAAACTGAGATATTTTTGTAAAAAACTATAATTCCGGGAAATTATGTTAATTTGGTGGTAATAGTTCACAAAACTCAAAAGATTTTGTAAAACGTTAGAATTTTGTATTTTAGAAAATTATGCTGATTTAGTGGAAAATAGTCCATAAAATTTGAGAGACATTTTTTGTAAAATGCTAGAATTTTATTCTAGGAAATTATGTTGTTTTGAATGATAAAAGTCCTCAAAATTTATATTTCGCAAAATGGTATATTGTATATTGGGAAATAATGTTAATTTGGTGGATAATAGTGCACAAAACTTGAGATATCTTTTAAAACGCTAGAATATTTGTAGTTTAAGATGTTATACCCATTTAGTGGATAATAATCCATAAAAACTAAGAGATCCTCTAAAATGCTAGAATATTTGGAAATTGTGTTACCTTGGTGGATAGTAAACAAATTGAAAGATTTTTAAAACGCTAATATTTTTTGTATTTTAGGAAATAATGATGATTTGGTGAATAATAGTCCATAAAAAATAAAAAGTGTGTAAAATGCTAGAATTTTGGGAAATTATGCTATATTGGTGGATACTAAGTCCATAAAACTGAAAAATATTTTCAACGCTAAAATTTCGTATTTGGGAAATTGTGCTCGTTTGAGGGATAGTAATCAACAAAAATTTGAGAGATTTGAAAAAGTTAGATTTATATTTTGGAAAATTATGTTGATTTTCTCAATAGTATTCCACAAATTTGAATTTTTGTTAAATGTTAGAACTTTGTATTTTGGAAAATTATGTTTGTTTCATGGATAATAATCCACAAAAATTGAGAGATCTTGTAAAATACTAGAATTATTTATTTTGGGAAGTTATGCAAATTAGAGGTATAACAATCCATAAAACTAATTTGGTGGATAATAGTCCAAAAACATTTTTGTAAAACTTGAGAATTTGTATTCTAGGAAATTATGTTAATTTAGTGGATAATAGCCAAGAAAAAATTGAGAGATTTGTAAATATCTATAATTTGTATTTCTAAAAATATGTTGATTTGATGAAAAATAGTCTACAAAACTAAATGGTTATGTAAAATGCTATAATTATGTATTTGAGAAATTATGTTGTGGATTATATTCCATAAAACTAAGAAATTTTGTACGACGCTAGAATTTGAGTAATCGGGAAATTATGATGATTAAATGTATAATAGTTCACAAAAAATTAAAGATTTTATAAAACGCTAGATTTTGTATTTTGGTATATTATGTTGATTTGATAGATAACAGTCCACAAAATTGAGAGATTTATTAAATGTTAGAATTTTTTATTTTGGGAAATTATGTTGATTTCGTGGATAATAATACATAAAATTTGGAGAGATATTGTAGAACGCTAAAATTTTGTATTTTGGAAACTTAGGTTGATTTGGTGGATAATATATTCTACAAAATTGTGAGATTTTGTAAAATGCTTAGAATTATGGGAAATTATGCTTCCTTGGTGGATGATAATCCACAAAAATTGAAACAAATTCTGAACGCAATAATTTCTTGTTTTGTGAAACTATGATTTGAGGGGTAATCATCGCCAAAAATTTGAGAGATTTGAAAAAATCTAGAATTTATGTTGATTTGATATATAATAGTTAAATATTAGAATTTTGGATTTTGGAAAACTATGCTAAATTCAAGAGTAACAGTCCATAGAAATTGAAAGATATAGTAAAATAATATAATTTTATATTTTGGTGGATAGCAATCCATAAAACTAAGAAAATTTGTAAATTTCTAACATTTTGGGAAATTATGCTATCTCGTTGATAAGAACCCAAAAAAATGAGATATCAAGTAAAACACTATAATATAATATTTGGGTAATTATGCTCATTTGGTGGATACTATTCCATCAAACAAATAATTTTTATAAACCGTTATAATTTCAGTAAGTCACAAATGATTTGGTGAATAATAATCCACAAAAATTGAAAGATTTTGTAAACCGTTATAATTTTGTATATTGGAATATTATGTCGATGTAAAGCATAATAGTCCACAAAAATTTGATAACTATAAAATAGTAAAATTTGTATTTAGAAAAGTAAGTTGATTTGATGGATAATAGTTCACAAGTAGAGATATTTTGCAAAACGCTAGAATTTTGTACTTTTGGGAAATAATGCTAATTTCTGGATAATAGTCTGGAAAATTGAAAGGTTTTGTAAAACTCTAGAACTTTGTGTTTCGTGAAATTATGATAACTTGAAGGATAAAAAGTCACAAAATTAAAAGATTTCGTAAAAGGCTAAAATCCATATTTTGGAGAATTATGCTCATTTGGTGGATAATAGTCCACAAAATTTAAATATTTTATTATTTGTTAGAATTATGTTTTGGGAAATTATGTTGATTTGGTGGTTAATAATCCATAAAATTGAGAAATTTTGTAAAACACTAGAACTCAGGGAAATTATGTTAATTTGGTATTAGTTCACAAGTGGAGAAAATTTTGAAAACACTAGATTTTTGAGAAATTATGCTATTATGGAAGATAATAATCACAAAAATTGAAAGATTTTTGTAAAATGCTATAATTTTGTATTTACCGAAATTCAAAGCTTATGTAAAACACTATAATTTTTTAAGAGAAATTATGTTGATTTGGTGAATAAGAGACCACAAAATTGAGTGATTTTGTGAAATGCAAGAATTTATATATTGGGAATTGTGTTGATTTCATGTAGGGGTGGACAAATTAACCAAAACTGAAAAATCGAACTGAAACGACCGAGAAAGAGACCAAACCCTAACCGAAATCTGGATAAAATTCGAATGGATAGTAAATTTCACTATCCATATAACCGAAATCAAACCATAACCAAAACGAAAAATAATGGATATCCGAAAAATCCGAACATAAGCCTAAATATTGAATATTTGTTATTATTCGTTAGTATTTTTAAAAATTTGATACATTTTAAATATTTAATATTAATTTTTAACAGATTTATAAAACTTTCTAATGTTTTATTTTCAGTTTACGTTTATTAGTGAGAAGAATTTGAATATTTATTACTGTTTTTAATTTTTAATATCAATTGTTTATTTTTTAATATTAATTTCAATATATTTTTCGGACACCCGAACCCAGATCGAACCCGCTTACATCTGAAGCGAACCCGAACCGAATATAAAAATTAACTGATTGTAGTTTACTAGTTTAATCCATAAAAATCGATAACCAAATGGTTACTACCCGAACCCGAATGGATACCCGAATGTTCACCCCTAATTTCTTGGATAGTAGTAAGAAAATAAGAGATCTTGTAAAACAATATAATTTTATATATTGGGAAATTATGCTAATTTGGTGGATAATATTCCAAAAACTATGAAATTTTGTAAAACACTATAATTTTGGGAAATTATGCTAACTTAGAGGATAATAGTCCACAAAATTGAAAGATGTTGTAAAATATTAAAATTTTTTATATTTGGAAGTTAAGCTCATTTGGAGGATGATAGTTCATAGGAAATATAAGATTTTGTAAAACTCTTGAATTTATATTTTGAGAAATTATGTTGATTTAATGGATATTAGTCAACGAAATTGAGAGATTTTGTAAAATGATATAATTTTTATTTTGGAAAATAATGTCGATTGGTGGATAATAGTTCATAAAACAAGTTTTGTAAAAGACTAGAATTTTGGGAAATAATGTTAATTTTGTGGAAAAAAAATCCACATAAATTGAAGACGTTAGAATTTTGTATTTTGAGGAAGACAGTTCACAAAATTTGAGAGATTAGTAAAACTCTAAAATTTTGTATATAAGGAATTAGTTTTCTTGATGGATAAAAGTTCACCAAAATTGAGATATTTTGCAAAATAATAGAATTTTGTATTTTGGTATTTAGTGCTAATTTTGTGGATAATAATCAACAAAAATTGTGTGATATTTTAAAACACTAGAATTTACTATTACGGGAAACTATGTTCATTTGGTGGATAATAGTCCATAGTAACTGAGAAAGATTGTAAAACGCTTGAGTATTAATAAATTATGTTAATTTGGTGGATAATAGTCCACAAAATGGAAAAAATTCAAAAACACGCTATAATCTTTCATGTTGAGAAATTTTGTTGATTTGATAGATAAAAGTCTCCAAAAATTGAGATATTTATAAAACGCTAGAATTTTGTATTTTGAGAAATTAGTTGATTTTATGGATAAAAGTCTACAAAATTCAGAGATTTAGGAAAATATTAGAATTTTGTATTTTGGAAAATAATGCTATTTTTGTGGATAATAGTTCACAAAATTTAAGTGAACTTGTAGCACACTAGATATTGTATTTTGTTGGAAATAATATCATCTGATAGATAATATTCCATAAAAACTAAGAAATAATGTAAAACACTAGAATTTCGGGGGAATTATGCTACCTTTGAAAATAATAATCCTCAAACATTATAAAAAAGGTCAAGGCTAGAATTTCGTATTTTGGAAAACTATGCTGATTTAAGGGATAATCGTCAACATAAATTTGAGTTATTTGAAAAGTGTTAGAATTTATATTTTGAAAAATTATGTTGATTTTATGGATACTAGTCCACAAAATTAGAAGATTTTTAAATTTCTAGAATCTTATATTTTGGAAAATTATCTAAATTCCGTGGATAATAGTGAATAAAAATGGAGATATCTTGTAAAATGCTAGAATTTTGTATTTTAAGAATTATGTTAAGTTTATGGATAAAAGTCCACAAAGTTGAAATATTTTATAAACGCTAGAATTTTGGGAAGTTGTGCTACCATGATGGATAATTTGAAAAGATTTTCTAAACTAGAATTTCGAAGCCTGGAAAATTCTGCTTATTCAGGGATAATAGTAAATAACAATTTGAAAGATTTTGTAAAATGTTATGATTGTATTTTGGAAAACTATGTTTATTTGGTGGATAGTCCATAAAACTGATAAATTTTGTTAAATATTAGAATTTGTATTTTAGAAAATTATATTGTTTCATGGATAATTTTCCAAAAAAATTGGGAGACCTTGTAAAACACTATAATTTTATATTTCGGAAAATTATATTGATTCGGTGGATTATAGTCCATGAAAACTGAGAAAGTTTTTAAATTGCTACCATTATGGGAATTATCCTAATTTGGTGGATAGTAGTTCACAAAATTTAAAGATTTTGAAAAACGTTATAATTCTGTATTTTGGGAAATTATAATGATTTAGGGAATAATAATTCATCAAAATTGAGAGATATTGTAAAACAATATAATTTTATATTTTGGGAAATTATGCTGATTTTGTAATAGTCCATAAAATGGAAACTTTTCTAAATTACTACCATTTTTGGAAAGTATGCTAATTTGTTGGATAATAGTCTACAAAAATTGAAAGATTTTCTAAAATATTATTATTTTGTATTTTGTAAAATTATGATGTTCTAGTGGATAGTAATCATACAAAAGTTCAAGACATTTCTAAATTGCTTAGAATTTTTTATTTTTGGGGAATAATGGTTATTTGATGGATAATAGTCCACAAAATTGAGAGATCTTGTAAAACGCTATAATTTTGTGTTTTTGGGAAATTATGCTAATTTTATGGATAATAATCCATAAAGTTGAGAAATTTTGGAAAAGCTAGAATTTTGGGAAGTTGTGTTAATTTTGTAGGTAATATAGTCCACAAATATGGAAAGAATTTGTTAAGCATTACAATTTGTATTTTGAGAAATTATGCTAATTTGGTGGATAAAAGTCCATATAAATTTCGGAGATTTTAAAATATTAGAACTTTTTATTTTGGAAAATTATACTATTGATGGATAAAAATCCACAAAAAAGAAAGATTCTGTAAAACGCTAGAATTTTTTATTTCTAGAAATTATGTTGATTTACTAGATAATAGTCAACAAAAAATTGAGAGATTAGTAAAATGCTAAAAAAATTATTATAGAAAATTTTGTTGATTTTTATGGATAATTTCCACAAAATTATAAATGCTAAAATTTTTATTTTAGAAAATTGTGCTAATTTGGTGAATAGTAGTCCATAAACGTACTTTTTAACACACTAGAGTTTTACATTTCGGGAAATTATGTTGATTCGGTGGATAATAGTCATTTTTTTAAAAACGTTATAATTTTTAAAACTTATGCTTATTTAGTGGTTAATAGTTAAACAAAAATTGAAATATTTTGTAAAACGCTAGAATTTTGTATTCAAGAAATTATATTAATTTGATGGATAATAGTTCACAAGAAAGAATTCAATAAATACTAGAAATTTACATAAATTTTAAAATATAAATTGTTACATTTTTTCTAAAAATATATAAATGGAGATAATAAATAATAAATTTCATTTAAAATAGGGTTGACTTCATTTATCCTCATCGGAAAACACTAAATACTTTTAGTTTCAATTTTTTTTTTTTTTTTTTGATAACTCAGGTAATCCGGTTCAACGGACACCATAATTTTCAAGTCAGGTCGTGGTCAGCGAGCTGGGTCGGGTCAATGGGCCATGAGATCCGACTAATCCTGGGGCCAGGGGGAACCATGTGAATACCCCTGAGGTGTCCAGAACAAGTGTGATGTAATTTCTCGCTTCCGGAGGATCGAACTCGAGATGTGGTGCAGCCTTTGCCCGTCTCCTTCCACTAGACCACAGTTGTCCGGACTTTTAGTTTCAAATTATTCCCTCATCTCTAATAATTTAGACTCATTCCACATTTTTTCTCCATTGAATTGGTATTTACAAGATATCTACGACGTTATGATATTGAAGTATCTATGGTGATCATCCAATTCAGAGATTCAATCAGCAAAAGCGAAATTTGAGAAAGGGAAAAATGAATCGACGTGGTTTTCCAACAATTCCAATCGAATTTCAAAACAAGATTATCCATGAAAAGAAGAAGTCATCAGGAGCAACCCAAGATATTGAGAGTCTACAACTTAACTCTCGAATTGCGTTTGTCTTTCTCTCTGTCCGTTTTTCAACATTGATTTGTTTGGTTTTTATTTTTTTGGATAACGACGAACAAACGAGTGAGAATCATAACCCGTTCATGAGAGAGAGGAAATAGATGAGAGAGCGGAAAGAAATAGAAAGATTTGTGAGAGATATAAATATATCTGATCTTAATTTTAAAATTGAAAAATTAATTTAGGTTAGATTTAAATTAGATTGTAATATAACAATTGATATCTCTTATTGTTAATTCAATCGTTTGAATTAATTTATTAGAGATGTGAGAACAATTTAAATCGACAAATATATATTCTATTCTATTAAAACAGAATAAATCTACTTAAAAAGTTATAAACTTTAAAACTAATATCAATCCCAAATATGTTTTAACTAATTAGATACCCATCGATATTCTACATGAATTTTCAAATCAAAATATAAATTATGTATAATATAAAATCTATATATTTATCATATATATATATATGTTCTCGAATAAAATAAATTTAACAATGAATTACATCGTTTTGCATAACCCTTAAAACGAGAAAGAGGGGAGATTGAGATTTTCAAAATCTGTAGAATTCGACATCACCATTTTCGCAATAGTGTCAGCTGCCATGTTATTCGATTGATTTGTCCATGAAAAACTCACCGATTCAAACTTTTTCAGCAAGAAATCGATATCATAGATCCAAGCAAGAACCGAGAAATTCTTCATTTTCCAGGTAACACAGTCTACAAGCTCCTTTGAATCTGATTAGAATATTATTCTACGAAATCCTTTTGACCAAGCATGATGCATCGCCACCAACAATGCTTGTAGCTCGACCTCTAGCGCGGATGCGACCTTCCTCCCTTTTCCATGTCCTACGCCAAGATAAGTGCCCATAAAATCTCTCATAATCCATCCTCCACGATCAATCTCTTTAGAATTTTTAAAAACGCCATTTATATTGCATTTTATTGCATTACACTCAGGTCGTTTCCATCTTTGATTCCGTCTTTTGTAGTGACTTTGATACTGGGTTGAGTATTGTTTGAGTCTCCATGTATATGGTCCTTTAATTCAATTGCATTTTGCCATTCAATTATATCTTGATTTACCCTTTTTAAAACTGTTTTCCAATGTGTATCGCTTTTTTGAAATATGAGCATATTTCTACTCTTCCAGATTCTCCAAATGGTCCAGAATTGCTGATTTGAGTCCTCATGATGTGTAGGTCTTGGGGTTAATCGAAGACAATAAGCCAACTTTTGATCGAATGGAATATTGATATCATAAAGCAAAGAGGCATGAATTCCAGAAGCTCGCCAGATTGCTTGAGCATAGACACAATAAAAAGAGAGGCGTGCATTCGATTCCTTGTCGTGATAGCATTGTTTGCATATAGAATCTGTTAACACTTTTCTTTGTTCTAGATTTCTCCCATTGGGTAGAGAGTTTGTTATTAGATTCCATAAGAAATGTTTGATTTTAGGTGGTATCTTTAGTTTCCAAATTTGGTGTTTAAATTGATTAGAACCATCATTTGGTTTGATTTGATTTGATTATTGTCTGGTATATGCATTGCTAACCAATATCCCGATCGCACAGAATAAATACCATTTTTGGTATAATGCCAACCTAGATGATCTTTAGGAGCATGTTTGCTTACTTTTATAGCCAATATTCTATCAGCTTCCTCAGCACTAACGTCTCCTCGGATTTTAGCTTCATTCCAGCTTCTAGTAGATTGATTTAACCATTCTTGCACAAAACCATTATTAGCCAGATAGTGGATATTTTGAGGAGGTCTCGGGGGGTGGTCTGGTATACAATTATCTGTCTAAATATTAGTTGTTTTCCCATCACCAATCATATATCTTAGGCCTTTTTTTAGAAGATCTCGTCTTATTAGGATAGATCTCCAAATATAAGATGGTTTTATCCCAATCTTTACATCTATAATACTGGTATTTCTGAAATATCTTTGCTTTAAAGTTCTTGACATCAAACAATTAGGATTCATCAATAATCTCCAAGCTTGTTTTTCTAACAAAGCCACATTAAAATTTTCAATATCATGAAAACCTAATCCTCCTTCTTTCTTAGGTACGCTTAGTCTATTCCACGAGTACCCGTACATTTTTCTCTGATCTTAATTTGATCCCCACCAGAATAGTGATATGATTCTAGTTATCTCATTAGAAATCTTTTTAGGAATCTTAAACACATTAATTGAATAGATTGGCATAGCCAATGCTATTGATTTTAGAAGAATCTCTTTCTCACCTTTAGATAAAAATTTCTTATTCCAACCTTCTGTTTTCTGTTCAACTTTGTCATTACTGAATTGAAATAGATCAAATTTCTTCTTACCAAATTGTTCAGGGAGGCCTAGGTATTTTCCTCCTCCTCCTTCATTGTGAATACCTAAAATATTTCTTAGGCGAGTTTTAGTGCAATGGTTTACACGTGAGCCAAATGTGATAGTTGATTTCCGCAAATTTATAGCCTGACCAGAAACCCTTTGATAATCACTTAGAATATTTATCCGCCTTGCATTAGCCACATTTGCTTGCAAAAAGAAGAGTGAATCATCTGCAAAAAGCAGATGGTTCACTGGCTCACTATTTAGGCTTAATCGGATTCCTTTCAATTTGTTTTCTTCTAAGTCTCTAGTCATCATATGAGATAACACTTCCGCACACAGAATGAAAAGGTAAGGTGATAATGGATCACCTTGCCTTAAACCCTTTTCTGGATTAAAAAATCTTGATGGTGACCCATTTATTAAAACTGAGAAACTAACCGAAGTCACACATCTCATAATCCACTTTATCCATTTCTCATCAAAACCCATATGAATCATTGTTTCTTTTAAAAAATTCCATTCAATTTTGTCGTATGCTTTCGAGATATCTGTTTTTAATGCCATATACGATCCAACCCGTCTCTTTCTAACTCGTAAGGAATGGTATAGTTCATGAGCTATAATTATATTATCATATATCATTCCCCCCGGGATAAATGCAGCTTGGTTCTCAGCAATCATTTTGTTTAAATGGGGTTTTAATCGATTTACCAAAACTTTAGCTATTATTTTATAGCTCACATTACATAAGACGATATGCCTTATGTCTGACATAGACTTTGGGGGAGTAAATTTTGGAATCATGCATATGTTTGTGTGATTGTGAATATGGTCAAAATCATCAGAATAAAAAAATCTACGAACCTCTTCACACACATCCATTTTAATATCAGTCCAGAATTGTTGGTAAAAGTAACCCGAGAACCCATTAGGACCAGGGGATTTAGATGGACCTATATCAAACACAGCTTTGGTTATTTCAACATCTGTGATAATCGATGTTAACTCAGCATTAGTAGCGTCTGAAACTCTTTTTGAGAAATTTCTAAAGATATATAAGTAATCTATAGGAGCATTATCAGGTTTGCTGAAAATGTTTTTAAAATTGTTTAGAGCAACCAAGGTTATACTTTTATCTCCCCTATGAACAACGCCATTATCATCTTGAATCATATAGATCGAGTTCTTAGCTCTCTTTCCTTTCACAAAATTTTGGAAGTACCTTGTATTTCTGTCACCCTCATTTAACCACTTATTTCGACTCTGAATCTTCCAATAAGTTTCTTCTTTGATATATAACTTATTTAGATCGGCTTGGAGTTTTCCTTTCTTAGCCACCGATAGAGAACCTGTCGCTATACCAATATCTAGCTTGCTTTTTGTAATCTCTATAATCATTGCTTTTAAAAATATTTGTTCTCTTCCATTTTGAAATATTTCTCCTACAATTTACCAGGTTGTGGTAAAGACGATTGTTACCAATTTGAAGTCCAGTCGATTTCTTCCAATCCTTTAGAGCCGAGATACGAAATCCATCTTTTTCAATTAGCCTATGATCATAGAAGAATTGTTTTCGTGGGGATTCTCTTGTAGAGGAAATCTTTGTGATTACTAGTCTATGACCGGAGCCACAAAAACTTTCAAACTCTAATTCAAAAGATCGGAATTGTAATAACCAAGAAGAGTTTGCCATTGCCCTGTCTAAGCAACACGAAATGTGATGAGATCCTCTAATACCAGTCCATGAGAATTTATTTCCCAAAGCTGGCAAATCTTGAAAATTACATACATCGAGCATTCTTCTAAATTCTCGAAACGAGTTTGGGTTACGACTTGGACCTTCTTTCTTCTCAGAGTTGTCACATATATCATTGAAATCACCCATAGTTAGCCAAGCATGATTGTAGCGATTAAGAGTTATTCTTTGTAAACGTTCCCAAGTACGATGCCTACTGGTAACTACAGGATGACCATAGACATATGAAAAGTAATAGGAAATAGCATTGTATTCAATTTCACAATCGATTACATTAGGGGATTTAAAGAAAAACTGAAACATTAGCAGGAGGTTTCCACATTACAACTAAACCTCCGCTTGATCCTACAGGAGAAACAATGCTAAAATTTGAAAAACCTAATGAAATACAAACATTACTTACGAATACTTCATTTTGCTTGGTTTCAGATAGACATATCATGTCCAGGAGATGCTTTTTAGACACCTCCTTTAGGCGTCGAACTGTCAAGGGATTGCCCAGACCTTAACAGTTCCAAGCGGCTACATTCATGGAGCTAAAGGTGGTTCTGGGCCCACTGTGCCTCTCTGAGCTGAGCTATTTGTTTCAGGTTCGATAACCTCAACCATATGACTTGATTCTCCCATAAATTTGCTTGGCGATTTAAACTCTTGTTCCATATCATCTCGATTGCGTTTTTTGTTTTCTTTGATTCTTAAAGGACGAGGAGTATCTATGTAGTCAGAATTAGTTATAGGATAAAGAAATTTTTGATTACCTCTTCCTGATGAAGTAATCTGTCCAGTGACCAAAGGTTGATTATTTGGAGTAGATAATGATTCAGCACTTGCATTCGAGCCAGTAGTTTGATGAATGACATTGGATTGTCTTCCTTGATGAACAGGTACTTGGTGAGGTTCCGATTCATTGTTCTGAGAGTGTGATTTATTTTCTGAAGCGTTTTCTGAGAATTTCTCCAGTTGAAGGCATCTTCCTGAATCGTGAGAAATTATACCACATGCATCACAAAATCCCCTCAATCTTTCATACATGAATCGAAGGGGAGTGTTAACTCCGGGATAGAATTGGAAATTCTTCTGGAATTTCAGGGGTTGATTCACATTCATCTTGATTAAAACCCGAGCATAGTCAAATCGAGATATTGATTCAGGGTTGAAGTCAGCCTTCACCACTTGTCCCAACGATTCTCCAATGTTGGTGATCAAACTTTCATCTAAATATTGTGCAAGTATGCCTCTGATTTGAACCCAGAAAGAGATATGATCCAATGTAAAAGGGATCACAATTGGACTCCATCTCTCCAGGACAAGCATACGTTCGCCATACTCCTAGGGCCCCCGATTTAACACTAAGTTAAGTGCTTCTTCTGATGGGAAAAAAAACTGGAAACAATTATTTTCCACAATTCTCCCATATAGTGATCCTTCTTGACCCCAATTTTTTTGGCATATTGGCTATGATTGCTCTTAATGGTTGTTTTGGGTATTGTAGGTCGACCCATAAAGATGAATCGGTTAGCATAAGTGGCTTGGTGGACAATTTCCGGAGAAAGTAAAACAAGAGGATCAAAGATCCCTAGATCGATCTCTTGCAGGTTTCTTCGAAGGTTTGACATTGTAAATTTGATGGTAATGATTTGCAATATTGTATTATAACTCTAAAGATTTTGATTTCCTTTAAATAGATTAATCTTAGACATTAACAGAGATCTGAAATCATCACGATCCCATCTAATGTGGGACGTGGGAACTACGGACAGGTAATGGGGCGATACAAAATCATATGTCCCACTCCGTCGAACTTTAATTCAACCGGTAGAAATCTGGCGAATGATTTCATCAGAACTGATCAAAATCGTTAATGATCATGAGAAAATCGTATTGGAGAGGAGAGAGAAGCATCATATTTTTATATATTTAAAATGTTAATTACAAATATTATTTTTAAATAAAATTATCCACGTTGAACGCGGACTAACTCTAAAATTTTTCTATGAAGAAAAATTTCATCTGGTTAAGCGTTGACATGAGTTGACAAAAAAAAGCGTTGACAATAATATCGACCACCCAAAAAGTAAAATAGAACGGGAGAACAGTGGTAGAACCGTAATAAACTTGGAAATATAAGCGTTATTGTAAAATATTCCCAAAATCTCTTCATTTTTTAAGCTTTAATTTCTCTATCAGAGCCATTCATCTCTTCTCTCGCAATCTCCAGTTTCTTCCCCAATCCCAAATCTTTCATCTGTAATCTCCGATCCATCTTTTTTCTGTCGTATATTTTTTACCTACCTCTACGTAATTCTTCTTATTTTCGGATTCATTTTCGCTCTCTCACTCTCCAAAACCCTAAGTCTGTTTCCTTCTCTGATTTTCGATTTTCTGTCCGTTGACGCGTCTCTTCTTGAACCATCGTATCGCATGCACGGATACATGGATGCATTTGGGTTTTACTGATTCTTAGATTATCGTTTTTGATCTGAAAGTTTTAATCTTTAAAGCAATCACGTTCGGATAAATATTGATGAGATTATTGAACATTAGATATTAGTTATTTTCATCGGAAAAACTGTGACTAGTTCAATTGCTGGAGAGAGAGTAGTAATTAGTCCATATACAAATGTAGGTACCATAAGACAATTGCCAGTTACGGAATCACTAAAGTTTATGCTTTGCCTTTTGGTTGTTTATCTTTTTTGTTTGCTCATGATTCTCGTTTTTGTCTTCATGTATCCCATTAGCTTTCTTTTTAACCTCCCTCTTATTCAGGAAACAATGAGTGACTACAGTGAGAAGACTTGCCCTTTGTGTGCAGAGGAGATGGATCTGACCGACCAGCAATTGAAGCCTTGCCAATGTGGCTATCAGGTCTAGACATACTTTCTCATTTGCATGTTTATATCAATATCTTCTCGCTTAACTGAGTGTTCAACAGCTCTATTCTTTTTAAAGGTTAAATCATGTTTTTATTCTCAATATGATATGTTTTCTCATATATGTGATATCTCTAAAGCAGACAAATTAGATGACAGTTATGGTAGAAACCATGACTCAGCGCTGTATTTTACAGTTATTGTTGTGGCTCAGAGATCATTGACCTTTGTTCTCCTGACAATTTTCTGATTTCATGTCAATTTACTTTAAACTTTTCAGATATGTGTTTGGTGCTGGCACCACATAATGGACATGGCAGAGAAAGATCAAACAGAAGGCCGGTGTCCAGCTTGCCGTACTCCATATGACAAAGAAAAGATTGTTGGGATGACTGTTGATCGAGAGAGGTTGAGATATTATCTTTTTGGCGGATTTAACTTTTGTTTTTGGTCAGTTCTGGTTTGCTGATATTTTTTTACATATTTCCTGTTCTCAGACTGACCTCAGAAGGCAACATGGAGCGCAAAAAGACACAAAAGTCAAAACTCAGACCGTCTGAAGAGAGGAAGCAACTAACTAGTGTTCGAGTGGTTCAAAGAAATCTTGTGTACATAGTCGGGTTGCCACTTAATCTAGCAGATGAAGAGGTACGGATTTTTTTCTCTAAAACCTCGTAACTATATCATAGTGGCCTGCTCAGTGATGGGAAAGTTTCATTTTCTTTTCAGCTCNCATAAAGAATATTTTGGTCAGTATGGAAAGGTTCTAAAGGTTTCCATGTCCCGAACAGCAACTGGACTCATCCAAGAATTCCCTAACAACACATGCAGTGTGTGAGTTTTTGTTTTGCAGCTCCTAATCAACCGAATTTGTCTTTGAGCTCGACTGGATTCCTTAAATATCTGTTTTACGTCATTATTTTA
>OVAO01000933.1:0-17355 GCA_900406285.1 Biscutella auriculata | reverse complement strand
CTTTCACTCCGCGAGAGAACCCTTGTTACAATCAACCTACATGCCTTGAGGAACCTTATCTTTCTTGCGTTGAAATACCCTTTATACCGAACCGATTGAAACCGTTGTGTATGTCTTGATAATGTTTCACCCTCACCTGAATGATTGTAGGAAAGCATGAATAGGCTTAGTTAGGTGAATCGCCTTGGCTTGGTAATAATGATGGATTGAAATTGAGCTTGAATGATAGGATGAGTAGTTATGCATGATTGAAAACGCTCTCACTGTTGACTTTAGACTGTTAAGCTCTAGTATTTCAAACCTCTTTCTCTTATATATGTTTTTTTTTGCTTGAGGGGAAGCAAGGTTTAATTTTGGGGGAGTTGATATACTCGGTTTTTTTGCCTTTTTACCCATCTTTTACGATCATTTTAGCATAGTTTACGATGCATTAGAGTCCTTTAGCCTTGCATATTGTATATATTATGCATTTTAGGTGATTAGACGATCAAACAGCAATTGGGAGCATCAAGGACAAAAAAAAGTCAAGATTTAGTCATTTTCGTGCCCTAAAATCGGTCTCGGGCCAAGCAACATCGACCAAAGCACCTCGAGTCAAGGCATATCGGCCCTAGAGCAATGAATATTGACCACCTCATGCCCATGGTTTCAATATCGGCCATAGGAGGAGGAATATCGGCCATGTCATGCCCCACATCTCAATATCGGCTAAAGAAGAAACGATATCGGCCACGTCGTGCTCCAGATCTCAATATGGGCCACATAGCAATCAATGTCGACCATGGAGTGCTCCACATCTCAATATCGGCCAGTGAAGAAGCAATATCGGCCATGTGATGCTCCAAATTCAATATCGGCCACCATATATGCCTCTTCACGGCCGATATCGGTCATTTCTCAAGCCAAAATCTGACGTTTTTACCACTTAAGCCCTAAATTTCTCACCTATAAATACTCACCTGAAGCCATCATTTGTGATGTGACGTTTTAGGCTCTAGGAAGTTTTAGTAGCCTCCTTAGGGAGAGCCACTGTAGTTTTTTTTCTTGTTCTTAGTTCGAATTTAGATCTTGTAATGACGTTTTGTTAAGGAACCTTGCCTTAAATTCAGTTTTATTTCTTTGTTTAGTTATGATTTGTGAGTAGTTACCTTTAGGTGATTGGTTAGGCTAGATTAAGGCATTGAATATTTAGATCTGGTGTTATGGGGATTAGAACTACAAGTATTTTATGTGATCACGTACTCTTAAGGCTTGATTGCAGTTAGGCCAACTCAATCATGATATAAAGAAAGCTTCTAAACCCGAAAGGATTAGTTAGTTTTTAATTTCCGCCTTATACAGTTTTGAATGTTGTTCTTGATTGCCTTGGTATGTTGACGCGAGAGCGCGGTATTGATGCATGTTAGGATATCATTTAGGATGAGTTATGGGTAAGTAACTACTTCGGGGGTCACAAAGCATGCAGACAGGAGAGTGCGGTGTTAGAGTTACCTTGAGAGAGACTCTTCATGCGAGAGTGGCTGAGTCCATTTTTAATTCTTTAACCCTGAGATAAGATTAAAACCAAAGCACCTAGACCTAGGATCCTTTGCATGAAATCGTTTGCCTGATCAATTGCCTGCTTTCCATTTTCTGCTTTTGTCATCTTTGCTTTGTTTTCTTTTCTGTTCAATAGGATTGTTAGTGACAAACAATTTTCTATCTTAGACCACACTAATTCTCCAGAGTTCTAGTATTTTGATTGCTAATCACTCCCGGATTGGTTCGACATTTTAAACTCGATCTATACTTCATTTGACTAGTAAGTTGGAAAAACCCTCCTACCAAAGGGAAAAACCTGCTTATCAATAACTAACAAAGATCTTACAAGATTCTCAAAGGATTCAAATAGAGATAGAGAGAGTTTAAGAGAAAAACACAATAACCAAGATTTTTTAAGAATATGGTTTTGGTACTTATTTATAGTCTCTCTCAAAAAGCTTAAAATGACTTGGTCTAAAAACTTGACGAAGGGCATATACTAGTCAGAATCGTCTGTGGTTCTTCACGAGTGTGGAATCAAGCGAAGGTCACTGTTCTATGTACCGGTATTCAGGACACTGGGGTGGCTTCTTCCTCGATCAGGATCGTCAGTAGGTTGACCAATATGATGCCCAATGATAAGTTTGCGGATGGACATGTTGAAGCCGGCCGGTCTGGGTATCGGTGAGGTCCATACCGGTATGACTCTCTTAGGCACAATTCCTCTTAGTCTAGACCGGTATGGTGTGTCTGGTGCGATCCCGTGAAAGTGGACTTATCTCCTTTTTGCTCCAAAATGCTTCAAGATGTATATTAAGCTCCGCTTCTCGCCTTAAGTTTGGTTCCACACCTTAAACATGATTATAATATCTGAATGCATCTTAAAGGACTCTAAATGCGACCTAAACTAATGAGAAATAAATGAAAATAAATCCTAAAAATGGCTAAAAACGCAACATATCAACTTGCCCCCAAACTTATCATTTGCTTGCCCTCAAGCAAACAAATTCAAAGCAAGGAAGAGAGGTTTGAAAAACAAGAACCTAACAATTAAGATCCCACAATGAGAGTGTTTCCAACTTTGCAAAAGTACTTGTGGCATCATCTAAGCAATATCAATATCCACTGTTATTCCCAAGCATGGCGATCCACTTAACTATTCTATGTCGCTTCCCTACATTCAATTAGCGATGGTGAAACATGATCAACTACAATCTCAACACTTCAATTGGTTCGGAAAGAATATGACTTCATGCTAAAGAGAAGGTTCCACTCGACAATATGGTTGATTGTAACAAAGTTTCTCTTTCGGAGTGAAGGGATTATAGTAAAATCAAGAAACACAAAGTGCAATAGACATACAAAATCGAGCATCTATCAAACCCCACAAGTGCATCTAGTCTACGCAATCTTTCCTATACCTAAATCTCAACACCAACTCTTTTTTTTATACCTTAAGGGATCCTTTTCCTTTCTTTGCTTAGACTCTTTTCTTTCTTCTTTTCATTCTATTATTTACTCCGATACTATCTTCATTTGTCTGTTCTATCTTTGCTTCTTTTCTTCTTTATGCAAGCCTTATTTCACATGAGCTTAATCATCTAATTTATTCATTTCTTTTCACTAAGAGTCTAGCTATTCTTTTCTTCATTCCTTTTTGACTATCCCTTAAGGTTTCTCTTTCATTCCTTGGCGGTTTTCTTTCCTTTTTCCAATATTTCAACCTTTTCATTCATTTTTCATTTCAATCCATGTGTTCAAGCAATCCATCAAAATAGGCAATTTCCAACTTAAGCTACACATAACTCAAATAAACCAAGTCTTAGAGATACCCAAACGTTTTTCCTTTCCATTCCAATGCCTAAACTACCTAAGCTACCCGGATAGATGCTCTAAAATGTCCCTCTCTATACCTGCAAGATTTTACAAAACCATCAATCACTAAAACGTAGACAATGAGACTCACATGTGTTTGGGTCAGGGGAGCTTTGGTAGAGAATTAATCATTTTAAAAGTGAGGATGACCAAGCCGGGCTAATAGTGTTTTGGTTAGTGAAGCCCGAACTTGTTGCTAAAAATGGTAAAAGCCATGAAACACAAGAAAATTAGATTGATCATGCTAATCGAGAATTCAAATTAAGTTCCAATATCACGGAAGCAACAATAGACTAGCAAGTTTCAAAAACCAATCACAAAGATTTTTAGGCATCAAGGTCTAAAGCTATAGACTTCAAGACGCTTCGAGACTACTAAGCTAGAATCGATGATCGATAATCCTAGGTGTTTCAGTTCTCTTTTGAAAAACGAGTGCTATGAAAACCTATATGGGACTAAATCTACACTAGAATGAATGCAAACTACATGATAAACCCGAAGAAAATAAAATCTTTTGAGTTTTTATGAAAATTTTTGATTTTTTGATTTTTAGAAAACTTAGTTATCTACAATGCAATATGACTCGAACAAAGAAAACAAAACAAAGCAAACACCATTAGCAAAAGGTGTTCCTCTCCCAAACTTAAATCACACAGTCTCTGTGGGATTCAAAAAGAAGAAAGAACCAAAAATAAAGAAAACAAAATATGCATATTTACAAAGGTGATGGAGTGGTACCTACATGTAGCGGGTGTCGGGACTGAACTTCTCATCAGAGTTTAAGTCTGGGTACTCATTGTCGGAGTCAAAAGGGAGGAGGCGAGGAGATGGGTCTCCTCGAGTGCATCTCATATGCCGAGGGCCTAGGCAGGAAGTTCTCTGTCTCCCAGGATGTTTCAGCACCGCAAGCAGACCTTCTAGCATACGTGTAAGACGGATCAAGACAAGTAGAAGTACCCTCATCGGTGTCTCCCATGTGAGCCATTCTCCTCATGATGAGCTCGGTGAGCTTCTTGAACTTGTCTTCATAAATCTGATACTTCCTCTTGGCAACTTCCTTAACCCTTTTTAAATCCCTTTTTGCCATCCTTGACTAACTTCGAGCCTTCTGCATTTCACGCACTGTTGATCTGAAAACTCTGTCTAAAAACTTGATCCACCGACCTTTCTTCTTGTTGTCAAAAACCAAACACTCATAAAACCGGCTCACTTGGCACATCTAATCGCTCGGGATAATAATGAGCACTCCCATAAATGTTGCTCGGAGGGTCCTCCACATAGTGCTGCCCCATCCGGCTCTCGAAGAATGGGGCTAATCACTAGCCTCATTAAGCACATCTCATCATACCTAATCTCCCCGGTCTCACGCCTGCCATATAATGTGTGGGCTAGCATTTTGTGAACATAGCATATAGCAGGATGACGGATAGTGGAGGCCTTTGTCTTTCCTCCCTACAACTCTTCTCTTCCATTCCTTGAGTTGATAGTATAGTTGTCATACGGTTCATCTTCAAAATTAGAACGTCCCTTTAAAGAGAAACAATAGATCTCTGCAATGTTGGCATCCATAAGCATCTGAACGTCTTCAAAAATTTCGAGGGATTCCAAAGTGGGAGGATGTGGGAAGAATGTTCCCATCAAACAAAACCCCATGATGGTCTCGAAAATCTGAGAAAGAGGTGGTTTCGCTGCCCGAGTCTATGCCTTTTGAACTCGCTTCTTACGGGCTTCCTTAAGCCGAGTGCTAGTGGAAGGCACTGAATTTTCTGTGATGATCTCCCTAGCAGCAATTACTCCTCTACTCCACATTTTTGTTGTCCCTTCAACATCTTATTCGGGCGATGCATAATCAGAGAGGCTAGATCGACACCTTTTTTTCTTTTTCAGTGCAACACTCGGGGAAGCTATATGTTTCCCTTTGTCTTGTTGAGCATCCCTTTTTATTCGGCCGATAGTGATCTACAATAAAGGAATTTCATAAGGTAAGCTCATATATTTCATAAGTTATTATTATTAGGCGTGAAATTTGTTATGCAACGATCCAATATTTCCAATTTCGTCTCTGGATTGAGATTACACTTTGCTAATGGATTGGGATGACATATCAATCATAAACTCAAACTCGTGAGGAATATATTTATTATGCATCAAATTTTAAAGTATTCTTTAGAGATGTTCTTAGGAATACAAAAGATTGGTGTTTTAAGATTTTCAAGGATTACATTTCACGAAACAGTTAGTTTCTAGACTGTTGTAATTCACTACATATGACAATTGTTAGTAGGCCTTTGACTTTGGTTAAATCAGATCGATAGGTTCGGTTTTTTAGTTAATAAAATTTTCACCAAAATTAAATGAATTTAGAATCGGTTCGGTTCAATTCTCGGATATTTTGGATTAATTAAATTCTATCAAAATTAACCAAATTTTCGATTTAACCTGATAATTTCAGATAATTTTAGTTGGTTTAGGTAATTTAGATAATTTTAGATTAATTGGTTTGGTTCGATTAATTCGGTAATTTGGTTTATTTCGGATTTCTCTGATTAATTACATTTTTTTTTAAATCTAAATTCGGTTAATCGGTTTGTTCAACGGACCTACATCTTGGTTTTGCTTCTTATATATTACTGAATGATAACCAAAACTGAAAACCAAAAATTTCAGTTAGGGTATAATCTCAAGGCGAGTTGTTAATATTAACTTGGAATCCGTATTCAAAACACTGTCTCAATACGATATGAACGAATATAGATAATTATTTGAATGTTTGCTATTCAAACCTTAAAACATACAGCATAGGTTATATATGTATGTAAAGCAATTCAGAATTCATTCTAAATCGCAATTTTACCGATCAAAACTCAGAAAACAATTCCATTCTGCAACATTTCTTGTACGTAAATTATATTTGAATTTATGAGCTAACAAGAATTTGAATTCCATCCATTAATGACCAAGATCATATCAACATTGAGACATCACAACAAGAAGCATCATTCTCTTCAAACAAACGATTCCTTATTTAGCACAATCGATATTTCTATCATCGGTTTTAAAATTTTAGAAATTTATCAAGTGACAAACTCAGAGTCTAATCAATGTTGGTTCTCAACCTATTCTAGCCCATAATCAAGACTCAATACAAGCTAAATTTCTCCCAAATTTCGAATCAAAGGCACATAGTTATGAAATTTCAATAGTTCATCCGCAAAGTTCCATATTTCTCAAAAATTTTTAAGAATCTATAGATAATGGAACATGCAACAAAGGAAATCCATGAAAAACAATTTCAAGCTATTACTAGGCACAAGAAACACAATCCAACTATTAATCATGAATTTGAAATGAAATTTTTTGTAAGTGAATAGTGGATTCAAAATTAAATAAATCAGGGATTTACCTTGGTTGGGATGGAGGTTTGAATGTAAATTCGAACTAAGGAAGATAAAATATTGAAGTATGGCTTTTAAATGATGAATTTTGGTTAAGAAATAATGAAAGTCGAAATTCCCTAAGTCTTTTAGGGTAGAAAATCGCGAGTTAGGTTGAGAGGAGATGGAATGAGAGAGTTTGAAACCCGTTTCATTACCTAATACTAGTCAGGTTCACTGGTACGTACACCGTTATGAGTACCAGTCAAGATATGACCGGTATGAATGCCCCGGTATGGATGTGACGCCAATCAATACTGGTATGTGTTATGATCGGTATGCTGACCGTGCGGATGCACCTGTTGAAGGATTTTGGTCTGGTTATGACCGGTTATCACCAGTCTAAGCTCTAGGATCCTCTCGTCGGAGCTATACTGGTGTGTAATGACCGACGCTAGTGACCAGTGCAGTCACACCAGGTTCCTGAATCAAAATTTTTCCTAAGTGAATCCATCATCGGTTGATCCTTGCTCAACATCGACTTGAGTATAGATGGAATTGGCCGAAACACGGCTTCAATATCTGAATTTTCTGCAAGCAATTAAACTCCAAGGCAATCATACAAGCAAGATCATGTCCAAAATCCAACCAAAGATGAGATATGTTTTTAAAAGAAAATTAATATGTACAAAGGATAACATGGGACTTCCTGTGAGCTCATTTTAAGTCTCTAGACTTTGTTGTTTGCTTAACGCTTGTTGGAATTGACTTCAAGCTCCCGAATCCTCTCACGAAGCTTGTTCATCTCAGTCTCATATTCATTTTGATCCATGTTCACTTTATTTTCCAAATTCCATATTTGAATAAGAAGGTTGGTGTGGCTTCGGTTTTGCTCCATTACTTGGCATTCAAACTACCTCTTATTTTCCCAAACCTTGCATTCAAGCACTTGGAATTTGTCTTTGTTCACCCATTGGTTTTGTGTTGTTTCCTCGGTTAAGAGAGGTTGCTTCCTCTCTCTACGGGGTCTAACGGGTTGGTCATAGGGTAAATGCTCCGCTGCATATGAGGTGTAGTTATCTATCTACTTAATCACCATCCTCCCGGAAAGAAAATTTATGTCGGCTTCCGCGTCGCGGAAAGGTCTTCCCAATATGATTTGTTTGCCCTCATATACCGAAGAATCGAAAATGTGGAAATCTATGAGTACTATTCCATCATAGATCTTGACTCCTACATTGAAAAGCATCTGATCGGTTGAAGGTTTGGTCCGTCATGCTCAGTTAAGTTCCAAATTGGGGGATCTTCAACCACACAACGCATGTAATCGGCCATATCCATAGTCATGGCATTCACCACCAAACGAGAATCACATAAGATATCTTCAAACTCGAATTCCTTGATTCTTGTGGGTATATGATATCTTCCCCGATCCAACTTTCTATATCAAACTCTCACTCCTTCGGGGACTTCTTCCAATTCTCCGAATATTTGTACTTCATGCTCTTCTTCCTCTTCATCACTAAGTACACAAACTTTTGTTTCTTCCTTGTCTTCCTAGACAAGGGCCTTGTTTCATAGGTTTGGATTCCATTAGCCTCTAAGTCTAGGTTAATTACTCCTTTCTTTAAACTTATCTCCGCTCCAGTGGCGGCTAAAAATGGCCTACCGAGAACCAATTGTTCATCATGTTGTCTTTCCATCTTTAATACCACAAAATATGTTTGCACCTCTATACCCCTTAGCTTTATCAATAAGTCCACAAGCTTCCTCTCGGGTTTGCGAGCTGACTTGTCTGCAAGAATAACAATTATCCTGCAAGGAGTGAAAGAAGAATAACCAGATAATCAGCAATCAATAAGGGCATAACGTTTACACTAGCACCTAAGCTACACTAACATTTTTCAAAATTGATAGAATTAAGTGTGCAAGGTATTGTGAAACTCATTGGATCCGCCTTTTGGCTGGATCAAGTGATGGTATTATGATTAATGTATAGGTTTCTGGCAATAGATTTTTCTTCAACTCATCAAGCTATTTGAGTCCTTCCAATGCTCTATCCTTAATTGATTGGTACACTCTCGGGCTTGCTAATGTTGCAGCGATTTGAAGAATGTTATCTTCTAAAACCCTTAAGATTTTAATGAACTTCTCTTTATACTCCCCAATGCAGCTGCTTGGTAAGGGAAGTTTTAGGATATAAGCATCAAGTTCTTCGGTAACATTCGGAACATTCTCGGTATTACCCTTTTCTTTAGAACGAGTCACCCCCACTCAGTTTCTAATTGTCCTCAATGAGAACAATGGAAGATATGACATTCACATACTCGTTGGATGGGGAAATACTTTTTTCAGGAAGTGTTCTCGGTTGTCTCTTTGAAGCTGAAGCTACTTGAGCTACTTGGTTGTTTAAGGTCTTCATGTGAGAAGATACAAAATCGATCTTGGAGTTGAGGTTGTAATATATGTTGTCAACAAGGGAATGTATCTCCTTCTAGAAGTTCCCAAAATTGACCGCGCGTTTAGATTGGCCGTCTAGAAGTTGCTTCAACATAGGAATAGTTCGGTCCTCATAATTAGCTTGAGGAGCTTATTTGAGAAGTTTGACCGGTGTGATAAGAAGGATAACCCAGAGGTCTAACATTCGGGTATTAAGGTTTGGGTGGTCCTTGGTTAGTAAAAGGAGCTCTTTGTGGAGGATTGTTGTTGGAGAAATATTGCTTATGTGGAGGATATACCATGTGTTGAGGGTTTGCAACATTGGTATTTCGGTAAGACAAAAACGGGTTGGGATTCAGGTTATATCCATAGTTGTAATTTTTCCTCGAGAATCCTTGTTGGTTACCCATGTATTGGAATTCCTCATCTTGGTACTCCACTGAACCATCTTCCTCGGTAACTCCCACTACATTGCCTGAGAGAGAAGCATGTTATCGAGCTTCTCACTGAGTGACTTCAATTCAGCTTTGAAATGTTGATCCTCTGAGCCATCATTGAAGGGAATGGATTGGTCATAATCCCCTCCATGGGACAAATCACTTTTCCAAGCTTCTCAATAAGTGAGCAACCATCTTCATAGATCTTTGTAAAGAAGCTACCTCCACTAGTGGTATGGATAATCATTTGGTAGTCCTTATGTAAGCCGCAATGAAAGATACTGAGTAGATTCTTGTGATCAAATCCATGGTGTGGGCAATCAAGAGTATATTTCTTAAACCTTCCACATGCTTATGCAAGTGATTCTAAACTCTTTTGTTGAAATGTGGAGATATCACTCCTAAGCTTTACCGTTCGGGCAAGAAAAACACAATAATAAAAGCTTTCTTGCAATCGGCCCAAGTGGTGATGAAACTGGGAGCAAGTCATTGTTCCCAAGCCTTTGCAACGCCTCCCAAAGATAAAGGGAAGAGCCTTAACTTGTATACATCCTCACTTACCCCATTGATCTTTACAGTTCCATAAATTTGATCAAAGGTGACCAAATGAGTTATTGGATTGTCTTGAGGTAGGCAGTCCATAGAATTGATTTTCTATAATAATGATTAACATGCTCGTCTTAATCTCAAAATTATTTGCTTCCACAGGCGGTGCCTGAATTCAGGCTCTTGCATCATGAGCCCTTGGTTCATTGATCTCCCCAATTGTCCTTGCCATAGGAGGATTAGCCATTTGTTGTCCTTCTACCATTTGAGGTTGGAGAAGGTGTTGTTGATTCAATCTCAATACTTCTCTTTTAACCCTTGAAGTTTGTCTTTCGAAAGTTGTAATGTTCTCAGGGACTGGGACGTGGTTCTTTGATCCTTTAAAGCGTGTGTTCATACACATGAGAATAAGAGAGTAGAGAGTTGAGTGATTAGTAACTTGAAAGTAAGAGAAATTGAGTCCTTAGCGAACTCAAAGAATAATGATAATCGAAAATCTTGATAATGGCAACGACGCCAATTGATAAACAGGATTATTCCCCCTTTACTATTAGCTAATGTGAGGGAATAATGGCTATCAATGTAGTATAGTGGTAGATGGAATATCAAACCATTCTCGGGAGTGATTACGCACTAATTCTATAGAGATTTTAGCTAAGCCAAGGTGAAATATAGAAGATGTTTTGTCACCAAATAATTATATTCAAAACCATAAGCAATTGCAGTCAATATAAATAAAGTTAACTCAAGATCACAAAAGTCAACAAGAATGCTTTAGCTAACAAAAAGAGAAAACTAAGCGAATAGGCAAAGGTAATTGACTCGGGTGATCAAGCTCAAGATTATGTTACTCAATTCTATAATTCAATGTTAATCCCTAGTCTAAGAGCTATCTAATTTAGATTAATCCAATCCCATGGTAGATATCCATTTACTAATCATGCAATTGTACAATCCCTTGACTAACCACACAATTATTAAGCATTAAACTCTGGTATATGCAACTACTAAACAACCCTAGCACAATCCCTTAGTTAGAACTCATTTACCAAAAAAATGATTCATTCCAACATTTCATCGAACACATTCATGGCAACAAATTGTCTAGGTTCTAGGTTTAATTAGCTAAGTCAAATATAACATAAACCACATCAATCTAGTGAAGATATTATCAATTTAAGCCTTAAGCAACATAATCAATCACCTAATCACCCTAATCTACCTAACTCATTCACTTAGCAAAGAGATTACTCACTAGTCATGGTTCCAACACGAAATCCCAAGAGAGAATCATATTGAAACATGATGAAATCAAGCAAAGAGAAGATAATGAAGAAAAATTACAATAACTAAGAAAGATCTTACAAGATTCTCAAAAGATTCAAAGAGTGATAGAGATTGTTCTAGAGAAACATATAAAAACCAAGATTGTTTAAGAATAGGGTATTGGTACATATTTATAGTCTCTCTCAAAAAGCTTAAAATGACTTGGTTTAAAAAGTGGACGGAGAGCAGATACCGGTCAGGTTGACCGGTGGTTCCTCACGAGTGTGACTGGTGGTTCCTCATGTGTGCAATTGGGCGAAGTTCACCGGTATGTGTACCGGTCTTCAGGACACCAGGGTGGTTTCTTCATCTTGACCGGAGTGGTGCTCAGTGATAAGTTTACGGATGGACATGTTGAAGTCGGCCGATCAGGGTACCCCTGAGGTGCAGACTAGTATGATCCTCCGAGGCGGAATTCCTAAGGATACCGATCATAGTTACCAGTATGGTGTGTTCGGTGCGATCCCGTCAAAGTGGACTTGTCTCCTTTTTGATCGAAAATGCTCCAAAATGTTTCCTAAGTTCCGCTTTTCGCATTAAGCTCGGTTCCACATCTGAAACATGATTATATATGTGAATGCATCCTAAAGGACTCTAAATGCGACCTAAACTAATGAGATATGAATGAAAACGAATCCTAAAAATGGCTAAAAATACAAAATATCAATCATCTCCATTACTATTAGATTAGTACAATATATGTAGTACATTATTATATCAAACCTTATCATTTCAATATATTGAACATATTTATATAATTATATCTTAAATAATCTTAACAAAACTAAAATATAAATTTTAAAAATTTCGAGAAACAAACTTTTGAGTTAACCGAACCAGAACAATATAAACCAAATAAATTGTATCACAAGTATTCTGAACTGAAGTAAACCAATAAATATTTTTTACCATATGGTCACACTATCAATAACATCATACTAGCACATCGGTTAAATATGAGCCAAACCGATTATAATAAAAACAAATAAAACAAAAATATTATTAATCAAGGTACAAATATATTATAGTTAATGTAACAATGAACAATAATGTCACATTAGTCTAGTTGTTACAATACAGTTGTGTGGTTGTCAACCCAAAGTTATAATCCCCCTAATGCATTTGAGATATTTATTTTCTTAATTTACCAGCAGCGACGGAGGATCCATCGGCGGCGGCAGAGGGGTCCCGACGGCGGCAAGTCCTCAGATGGTTCTATTATATATAATTTTTATTTTTACTCATATTTCATTAGCCCGGAAAGACCCACAATACAGTTTCTTGATAAAAAAATACCATGGAAACTCACTAATTGTTGTTTGGCTATTCTGTGGCAAATTGGCCACAAATTAGCCACGAAACCTTGATACCTAGCAGGCTATATCCATAAAAAAAATTGTGGCTATTTCGTGGCTACATATGTATACCCACGAAAAATAGCTTATACCCACAAATTTTAGCGTGGCTATAANATTCTGTGGCAAATTGGCCACAAATTAGCCACGAAACCTTGATACCTAGCAGGCTATACCCATAAAAAAAATTGTGGCTATTTCGTGGCTACATATGTATACCCACGAAAAATAGCTTATACCCACAAATTTTAGCGTGGCTATAGGAAATTTTTTTACTAGTGACAGAGGAAGGACCAGCTTGAAGAGATTAGGTGGCCGACCTTAGTGAAGTCGCGGTCAGGGTGTTGTAGTGGCGAGTTCCGATTGAATGGCGGTGGAATGGCTCCACAAACCTTTTTGCTCTTGCTCTGGTCATTGGTCTGGTGGGAACCTCGAGGGAGTGCTCTTCTAACTAGACCTTTTGGTCTCCATCCTCCATGATCATATCATCTGCCCCTTTCTTGAAGAGGATTTGACCTCAAGTCCGTTTCATCTACATGGGAAAGAACCAAGTTAGCAACATTGAAGCTTAAACTTACCGTATACTTACCTTGAAAATCCACTTGATAGAATGAATTAAAGGCAAAAGAATTAAGTCCAATAGAGTAAGAGGATTGTAACCATAACCAAGCTAAAAGGTAGAGAACTTAGTAGATGAGTGTCTACCATGATTAAAAGCAGACTCAGTATGTGGTAGACATTTTTCCCAATTCTTAAGATTCTTTCTACTTAACGCGCTAAGCAATATGGACATGGTTCAATTAACTACTTCGGTTTGTCCATCAGTTTGGGAATGACAAATTGTGAAAAATAATGGGTTCCTAATTTACTCCATAGGGTTCACCAAAAATTATTAAGAAACTTGATATCTCTATCCGAGACAATGGATCTAAACATGTAATGAAGTCTAACAATTTTCCTAATGAACAAGTTCGCCACATTAGAAGCATCATCAATTTTGCAACAAGGAAAAAATGTGCAATTTTAGGACAGCGATCTACTACCATTAAAATTGTTGGAATTCAGAGATTAAGAGACTATAATGTAAGAGAGTTTACGAGAGATTGAGAGAGAATAAGACACTTGAACGAGAGAAAGTCTGGAAACAGAAAAACAACATTTTTGCTTATTAATCTTATAAGAGAGTTAGAACATCAGATTATATAGAGACAAACATAAGGTAATCCTACAGCTAAAAGTGGTAAGGAGCCGTTGGTAACATCACTTGGTCTTTGCCTAGGGAGTAGCAATAAGCACGGCACTCTCCCTTTGACCTCTAGTGGTTTGGCATGTTGTATCATAAAAGAGATAATGACATCTCTCTTTCTTTCCTTAAACCTTCGTGAGACTTCTTCCCATAATTCCCATGCACTAACAACTTTCCTTTTATGCCTTATCTCTTTAAGTCACGTGAGAACTCTCTTTTGGTCATAAAACCATAAACCAACTTATTACTTAAAGTGTCATTTGTTGTACTTTTCTAAATGTATTTGTCTAAAAGAGTACTTTTTGTTTTTAGACACTTTCTTTCATTTCTATTTGTTGAAAAAAAAAACAGATGAATAATCTCTTTTACCCTTAAGTAATTAAGAGAGAGTTTAATGAGAGAGTGTAATTATGACTGTATACATTTTTCCAACTAATGTAAATTTTATTTTTTTATTGATTGAGCTGTAATTAGAAGTAAGTGTAGTTATAAAAATTGAAAATCTATTTTTCTAACAGTTTAAGATGCATTTCAAAATATTTGTGGTAAATATAGAAGTCATTAAACTGAGACTTGTGTGGGTAGTGGTTTGACTTCACGGACGAGGTTACGTAGTCAACCAGCTACATCTACCAAACATACAAAACCTGACTTATAGGTTGGTCGTACGCTAAATGAAATTCAGGATGAGGAGTTTAAAACATACAAAACCTGACTTATAATCAAAATTGTTTGAGAATCTAAATTGTTAGAATAATCAAATTGATTTTTAAAATTAGTGTCCAAAACATACAAAACATGACTTATTGGTTGGTCGTGTTTGCTTTTTAGTTGCTCATGTTTGACTGTGGAAACTCATATGTGTTTGGAACCATCTACATTAAACCTTGTCTGTGTAGTTGCTCGTGTTTAACTGTTGAAACACGTCTGTGTTTGGAACCTTCTACATTAAACCTCATATGTGTAGTTGCTCATGTTTGACTATGGAAACCCGTATCCGCATCTGTGTAGTTGCTCATGTTTGACTATGGAAACCCGTTTGTGTTTGGAACCATCTATATTAAATCAATTTGATTCTGCTAACGATTTTTCTTCTAACAATTTTGATTCTAAAATAATTTCAAAAATCAATTTGATTATTCTAACAATTTTGATTCTAAAATAATTTAAAAAATCAATTTGGTTCTTCTAACAATTTTGATTATAAAACAATTTAATTGGAATTTTTTTATAATCAAAATTGTTTTATAATCCAAAATTGTTAGAAGAATTAAATTGATTTTTGGAATTGTTTTATAATCAAACTTTTTTAGAATCAAAATAGTTAGAAGAATCTAATTGATTTTTGAAATTATTTTAAAATCAAAATTGTTAGAAGGAAAATGGTTAGAAGAATCAAATTGATTTTTGAAATTGTGCATCCATATAAAAATGTTTTAGATATAGACGAGTTTGATGTGTTTGGATCCAATGGATAATCTTGCTATCAAAATCTAACTACATCAAAAACATACTAGATAAACTAATGTAAACACTTAAACCCGTCTGTGTGACCCTGCCTATATGGACATAATCAAACTACAAAACTCATGCAAAAATATCACTAAATTCCCTACTATCAAAACTTAACTACATTGAAAACATAATAGATTAACTAATGTAAACACTTAAACTTGTATGTGTGATCCTGACTATACGTACATAATCAAACCACAAACCCTCATACAAAAGACTCACTAAATTCCCTACTATCAAAACCTAACGACATCGAAATGGATCTTAAATTGTCGAAATGAATTTTGCAGTTTTGAAAATGTCTATGTAGTTGCTGATGATTGACAAGAAACTCGTCTATGTCTACAATATTTATTTATGGATGCACAATTTCAAAAATCAATTTGATTCTTCTAACAATTTTTCTTCTAACAATTTTTCTTCTAACAATTTTAAAATCAGTTTGATTCTTCTAGGAGTTTTAAAATCAAAATTGTTAGAAAAACAAAATTGATTTTTGAAATTATCTTAGAATCAAAATTGTTAGAAAAATCAAATTGATTGTGAAATCATTTTAGAATCAAAATTTTTAGAAGAATCAAATTGATGTTTGAAATTGTATATCCATACAATAAATTCTGAGAAAAAATGGAAAAAGTATTTCCTTATTTGTGAGAAAGAAAGAAGAGAAAGAGAAAGAAAATGGAAAGAGAAAGAAAAAAGGAAAGAGAAAAGAAAAAGAAAAAGAGAGAGTCACGTAAAAGAGAAAGAGAAAGGGAGAGAGAAAGAGAAAGAGAGAGAGAGAAAGAGAAGGACCATTTCGCCATTTAACTGAAGAAAAGTGTCTAAAGACTTAAGAGTTTCTTTTTAAACAATTTTGCTTCTACAATGTGTCTTTTGTGACAATTACTAATTACTTAAATAACATAACTCATAACTTAATATGCACGTCCTTAGCCCCATGCATTCCATGCCCATAACCTAATCTTATGCTCATAACTTAATACTCTCCCTCAAGTTTTGCTATGAAAGAAATAGTCAGGCTTAAAATCATGCCCATTCTACCTCATTAAAAACTTTAAAGTGGAAAAACCACTTGGGACAAAACCACCCTAAGGGAAAAAGAGTATAGAATCCATGCCCTAGGCAATACTTGAACAATATAGATTGGTAAGAATCTTGGGAAACTAATCCGAGCTTTTTGAGAAGTAAGGTTGGGCCACTTTTTGAACTAACACCCTTTCCCTCATGAATTTATTTGCATTTTCAAACTATGATTAATATGTTTTTCACAGTTTTAATGTTTGATTAATATGGATCAATGACTTGTTGAGGTCTTCTTCAATAATCTGAACAGCTTCTCCTTTAAGCACCATAGCTTCTTCTTTGAACCTGACTTTTCTTCTCATGAATCATGGAGCACATCCCTTCTTGTTCTTCATACTCATTAGTTCTTTAACTATAACTTTCAGCGAGTGATTGACCTTTTTTACTTTCTCCATAACACTCAATATTTAGAGAAAATAACTAGAATAANAAAGAGAAAATGACTAGAATAGTATAGAAAAGTCGGAATATTACTAGAGTAACATACATCTTTCAAAAACTACTAGAATGTTTTTCGCACCCTTGTAAATTACGAAAGACGCCCTCGCGTATATTTAATCAAGAAATCCACGTCACTGACAGGTGTTTTACGTTACATACGCTGGTTGGGTTAGTCGTAATCGACAAATCCACGT
>OVAO01000932.1:864-11814 GCA_900406285.1 Biscutella auriculata | reverse complement strand
AACAAAAACGAAAGAAATCAGTCAAACCGCCATGGATATCAAACTAGAAAGCTTACATACACATAACAACCTAACGTATAACCTAAGGCAAACCCTAGCTACGCACAAAAGATGAGAACTTTTGAGGAAAACTAAAGCAACAAACCCTAACCGCAAGATCTAACCAATGAGAAGCAAAAAAGCCACGAACTTTAAGATTAAACTTTTGAAACTTGACAAACATCTGAACTTTAACTCAAAGAACCAAGCTTTAGCGTAAAGGTAGAAACTTTGAACCAAAAAGGAAAGAATACTCCCTGAGAAAAAGGCGAGCCTCTTCAAGGGCTCTGATACCACTTGATGCACCCTTGGAGAGGATTAGACGGACCGGCTTAAAGAGGAGTGTATCGGGGTCGCCGAAGGGCCGCAACCGAAGGCTCTTTTTCCCAAACCACACGTACGTTTGGACTGAAACTTGGGATCTAGTCTTCTTTGGAGATGAGGTCTTCATATACAAAAGATGGATCGAGGAAAGTTTTGATCTGAACGACGAAAATGATAATGGGGTCGTACGGGCGACAGCGGTACGGGCGGCGGCGACAACGGTACGTACAGATGGATCTCTCTCGCATTGCTTCGTCCGTTTGACCTCTGATGATGGAGATGTTTGGTGGAGGTGATTCTTAGGGAATATGAGGAGGATTGATCGAAAGAGAACTGGTGGAACATCGGCGAAGGACGGTGGATGACGGTGAGGTCGTGGCGTACGACGATGGACGAGAAGTAACCGATGGAGCGATGAGGACCACCAAGATGATGAGAGATCTTGGATACACCTTGAGCGAGCCTAGAATATTACACACCTAGGGTTTCTAAGATATTACGCACTTAGAATGAACCAACTTAGAGAGAAATCTCATACTTGATTTTGAAAAGTTGGATAAGAACAACAGACACAAGTTTAGGAGTTTAAATAATCAACAAGGAAAGAAACCCTAAACAATGAGTTCAAAATGTAAAACATAAAAGATAAGGTCCTTAAGGAAAATATAGAGAGAACATGCCAACAAGAAGCAATGGTCACAAGCCATATGCATGGCTAAGGTCGGAGATGCGTCTTGGTGCGTCCAAGGGTAAACTTAGGGTATTAAACGTGCATGGGACTCGTTAAAACATTGATTGGTAAAATCCAAATGGGATAAAACCTAGTCTAAGGAAAAAGAGGGCCCAACCCTTAGAATGACTCGGATCATGCACTTGAAGATGTTTGTAACATGTTGAAGAGTCTGGTTCCTCTTCCTTCTTCAAGTGATGAACATGCAGCTCCAATTCTTCCAAGGTAATGATTAATGCTCCAGCTAGGTTCTTTGCCTTTGATCTTGTAATTGGTCCGGTAGAGACTTGGAGTGCATCCTCTTCATGATGAGTGATAGTATCATCATCGGTCAAGCTTGTATCACCTTTATGAAAACTCCTCATGTCAATGTAATAATTACCAAAAGTATTCGATCACGTTTGGTCTGGATATTGATAGCTATACTCAGGTTTTTCTTTCTGAAAGGTTAGGGATCGATCAAATATCAGAGAACTCAATATATTTAGGTCTGCCTACTTGTTTTAATGGTTCGAAAAGGGATATGTTTGCTTTTGTAACGGACCGTCTCAAATCTAGATTAACATCTTGGCACTCAAAGACTCTGTCTCTTGGGGGTAAAGAAACATTGCTCAAATCAATTGCTTTATCATTGTCGGTTTATGCTATGAGTTGTTTCAAGCTCACTAAGCATCAGTGCAACGCGATTTATACTGCACTATCAAATTTCTGGTGGTTTTCATGTGCTGATAAGAATAATATTCACTGGTTATCCTGGGATCGGCTTTGTCGGGAAAGAATAACAGGTGGATTAAGCTTTCGTGATATTTCGGATTTCAATCAAGCCTTGTTGACAAAGTAGTCATGGCATATTATGCAGAACCCCGAGTCTCTATTAGCTAAAGTCTACAAAGACAAATATTTTAGATCATCTTCAATACTTGCAAGCACTATAGGTTACATGCCTTCATATGCGTGGTGGAGCTTGCAGTTTGAGAAGCTTCTACTCATACACGGACTACTTCGAACGATTGGGGATGGTGCTACGACATTGGGTGCTTCTACACGATGGAGTTTTGATGGGAAGCCAAGAGTACCAATTTTCAAACCTAATCTTCACGATGATTCTCTTTTGGTACGCGATTTACTTACACACTATGGGGATTGGAACTGTGATGCATTGCAATATTATTTTCCTTTGAATGAGGTTAGGTTAATCCTTAAACGCCAACTTCTCCTCTCATCACTCATGGTCTGGCCTCTTAATGGACAAGACTCATATACAGTCAAAAGCGGATACAACTTTATCCGAGAGTGTCATCAAGCTAACTTGACATTACAGGATCCGCTAAAGCTCAGAATTTGGCAAATGTTGGCACCTAAAAAGGATAAAACTATTTTGGTGGAGGGTGATATCAGATGCATTACCAGTGGTTGATCGTTTATATTCCAAGCATGTGCCACTAGATCCAACTTGCACACTCTGTCTGCAGGAATCATAAACTGTCAATCACATGTTGTTTTTCTGTTATCAAGCGAGACATATTCTCGCTTTGGCAAACGTTCTATTGCCTCAGAATGGTTATGTTACTCATTCTATATCAGAAAATATTGCTTACCTTCTGGATTTGCTTGTCTCAGATTCAACATTTGCAGATTTGAGAAAATCTTTGCCATGGCTTTTATAGGAAATCTGGAAGAATCGGAATGCTTATGTTTTTACAAGAAGACTAGAAGATTTTCAATTCATAACATCCAAAGCTTTTGAGGATGCAGCTCTATGGCATACTCTTCAAAGACCAAGGTATCAACATGTGTTGTCCCAGTTCAATACCTATTCAACATGGCAAAAACCATCGTTGGGTTCTTTTAAGTGTAACATTCATGTGGATTGGCATGCCTCAAATTATCTCTCTGAATTCGCCTGGTTAATCCAAGATCATTATGGTCGCGCTCTGCATCATGTGCGAGATGCATTAAGACCATCGCCAAATGTGACAGAGGCAACTTTTCAAGGTATTCTTCATACCTTACGTAGTCTTAACGATCTTCATTATGATCATGTTTTGGTGGAATGCTCGCTGAAGAAGGCAGTAGACGCAATTAACAATCCGAGAGATTGGCCGAGATTTTGAAATTGTCTTCATCAAATTTTTTTACTATCTCGTACCTTTTACTCGATCAGTTTTATATTCATCTCTCATAATGTTAATGTACCAACTATGACAATTGCTTCGAGTGTCATCCGAGAAAATCGATTTAATTTGTATCTCAGTGTTGGTGGATCTACTTGACTACACTCCATATTACAAGATAATATTAGATATACAACTCATTTTCCGTAATCTATTATACTCTGTTTCTGAGTAATGTCTCTAAAACATTCTTTTGATCAATACTACATAGTTAAAAAAAAATAGATATTTTTTTAACAGATATGAAATTCTTGAAAAAGTAAAAAAAAAATTATAATAAGATTTTGGATGCCATTTATAATTTTCTTTAGGTGAAGAAAAACATATAACAAAAAATTGAAATTTAATTTCGACACTCATAACTATTAGAATAATTTTATTTTAGATATGGGTGCCCTAGGAAGCGACGGCGGAAGCGATGTCAGTGATGAGGAGGGGAACGATTCGGAAAAGGAAAAATCTCAGAGGAACAGTGGGGCAGACAGGGAAATGGAATACTTCCTTTCTTTCTCCATTACCAGATAAGTATATCTATATTCGAATCTTTGGGGATTTGTGGGATTCTCTAGATCAAGGAGTCGATTGCGATTATGGTTGGGATTGGGGAAAATAAAGGAGGGTACGCTAAGGAAGGATAAAGATTTTGGCCAGGTTTTCGGGCTGGAGCTATGGAAAGAGAGGGGATATTTTGGGAAAGGGGATCCCTTGCGATTACAAAGGGGTAGCGATAATCACATTTTAGAGAAGAGGAAGATCTCGGGAGTGAATAGGGGAATTGCTAGGGGAGAGTCGAGGGGCTATAAATTGACAACGAGTCTTATTGGTCTTGACGATAAGCTTGAGTCTTCTCTTTTGTTTCCTTTTTGTCTAGTCATATCATCTCTGTCAGTTGGTGGTGCAGGAAAAAGGGGAACGATGAACCAAGGAAACTGGATTCGGGCTCACGCGGGGGAGAAGAGGCAGGGGTCGGGAAGTGAATTGGCACGAGTCAAAGTATCCAAGTTCGATAACTCTGAGGTGGTGCGAGGTCACGCACGCACGATGATAGGAAGGTGTATGAACACCTCTCGGTAGTCGACTCAAGACGTTATTCACATGCTACCGAGGATTTGGAAACTGGAAAACAAGGTCAGGGGAACAGACTTGGGGAGAGGGCGATTCCAATTCTCCTTTGAAAGGGAACAGGACATAGAGGAAGTTCTGAAGCAAGAGCCGTTCCACTTTGATTCATGGATGTTATCTTTGGTCCGATGGGAGTCGACGCTCGAGGAAAGCTACCCGTCCAAGATACGGTTCTGGGTGAGGATCTTTGGGGTTCCTTTACATTTCTGGGCAGAACCGACATTCAAGAGTGTGGGTGAAGCATTGGGCAAGTGGGAGGTGACGGATCTAGCAATGGGCAGAGTACGGACCGTTGTAGATGGATTCAGACCGTTGATTTTTGAAACTGAACTTGAGTTTGACGAGGGGGTGGTGGTTACAGTGGGGCGTGAGTACGAGAAACTCCTGGGATATTGCAAGAATTGCAATAGTATGTGCCACGATGAACTGGTATGCGGGGTGGGAAAGGAAAAGGGAGTGTGCTCGGTAAGAGGAGAGGTGCGAGAGGATCGTGGAGGCTCCCATTTCAGCTACAAAGGAGCGCTGACAAATGGTTCATCCCGAACCGTGGGAGGGGAACAAGATAGAGGAAGTAGGAGATCGGAGGATACTAGAGGACGGGAGAGAAGTGCGCACGGCAAAGAGAAAGTTGTAGAGCGAACTCCTCCTCGATCGCGGGCGCAAGGGGGATCACACCATGACAAGAATGGGAAGGAACAACGGGAGACGAAGCCGGCTAGAGTGTGGGCGAAGAGGGAGGGAGAGGGAAGTAGGGAGAAGCCGCTACCGGCGAGGGCAACCTCGAAGGAACAGACACCGGAAAGACAACCTCTCGAGGAGCCGATTCTCATAAACCAAAGTGGTAGTAATCTCTCTAATTCTGAGTTGGTTGCCTTCTCCGAACAGGCTCGCAAGGAGAGGTCTCTCGACCTGCTGGAGAATGAGAAAGAACAGAGGGTGGGCGAGGCGGCGGGCACTAACGGGAGACGGGGGTGGTGCTAGCAGCGACGGAGGGGGGACAGAAGTGTGGGGAGACGGAGGTGGGAGAAATAACGGGAATGATGGACGATGATGCAATTTTGGATGAAGTGATGGAGTTCGATGATCTATCCGAAGAAGATGAGCAATTTGCAGAACAGATAGCCGAGGAAATGCGCCTGCTGGAGACGGAGGAATTGGCGGCTATAGACCCCGTGATCTCGGCGACTAGAACTAGGGAAGAGAGGGTGGGAAAGGTAGGACCGGAGACCCTCGAGGGTAATCGACACCGAGCGGGCAAACCTTCTGGGACGTTAGCGGGGATGGGGTCGAGGAAGCGAAATGCGCTGCGACTGGCATCTCCTAGGAGGGGCACGGGTCCGAGAGTTCCAGCGCGTGCCGGGAAGAAGCAGGAAGCTCTCCTCCTTAGAAAGGACTTATCGAAGGCTCCCAAATGATAGTGTTTTGCTTAAGTTTTAGGGGTGGGATTTGGTTAGTCCATGTGGGGCGGGTTTGGTTTTTTTATCGCTTGTTACTTTTTCTTTTTCTTGCTGCGGCGCATTTAGTTTAGCTGGTAAATCCCGACTTGTGGGAACCGGCAATTCTGCTTTTTGTTCTGGTTTTAGCTTTGTGTCTTTTAGGCCCCTTCTCGGGTTCAGTATTGAAGCATCAGGTTCCTCGTGTTATTTTCCTCTCTTGGGTGGAGCATTTTTAGTTTCTTCTCGAGCCCTTGGGCATTGCGAGAGCCCAGTTCGAGGATATTGAGGGTCGTGGGATCGAGGGGCCTAGAGTTCTGCGCAAGCGTGCAGTTCTCATATGGCATGGGGGTGTGGCGATAGGCTCAAAGTGATGCACTACGGAGAGACTGAGAGGGGTCACGTGGTTCACGGGGGTATAGACAGGGTCGGTCAAGATTGCGGACAGGGGGGAACAAAGGAAGAACAAGGGTTAGGGGCGGATTTCGAAATAGTTTTAAATGAAGGAATTAAAGATTTTTAGCTGGAATTGCCAAGGTCTTGGCAATAGTTTGATGGGAAGTTACCTCAGGGAAATGTGGAGGGTTCACAAACCGGATATTCTCTTCCTTATGGAGACAAAACAACCACAACATATTATGCAAAATTGGCAAGCTCATTTAGGTTACGATCTGATGACTACGGTGGATCCTGTAGGGGCAAGCGGTGGTCTGGCGCTAATGTATCATTCCAGACTCCAGGCACGAATTGAAATGGAACATAACCGCCTCATAGATATGGAAATTCGGTTCGAGAAAACAAGAATTGCGCTCTCATTTGTATATGGGGATCCAGTAGCAGCGCTGAGACCAAGAGTTTGGGAACGAATACTCCGCCTCAACAGTTCGAGGGACATTCCATGGGGTTTAGTGGGGGACTTCAATGAAATTCGGAACAATCAGGAAAAGCAGGGGGGCAAACAAAGATATCCGGGCAGCTTCAGACCTTTCAACGATATGATTAATATATGTGGGCTCTCGGAGGTATCATGCGTGGGAAACGAAATGTCATGGAGAGGTAATCGCTCCTCTGGCACAGTACGCTGCAGGCTGGACAGAGCCTTAGCGAATGCAGACCTACATGCTGTGTTTTCAGCCTCCTACGCTCAGTACATGGACATGGTGGGATCGGATCACAGATCGATCCTGGTGATGTTTCGCTTGAGGGATTACAGGAACCGTAGGCAATTTCGCTTCAATAAAAACTGGCTCGGGAAGGAGGGATGATGTAGGCAATCCGCAGGGGTTGGCAGGATGAGCGGTTTAGCCGGGACTTTGTAGGACAGATAGCGAATTGCCGAAAGGAGATCTCCAAATGGCGAAAGATCACTCAGGGCGAGGATCGGAAGTTACTTCTAGAGGCCAAAAAACATTTGCAGAGTGTTATTGGGGTTGATGGTCAATCGGATCACAGGGTTACGGCCCTAAGCAGTAGGCTCAAAAAGGCGTATCAGGAGGAAGAATTGTATTGGAAGCAGAAAAGCAGAAATTTATGGCTTAAAGAGGGGGATCATAGTACGAAATACTTCCATGCAATCACAAAAAGGAGGAGAGCGCAAAATAGGATATCGGGCATATATTCAGATACAGGGCTCTGGGCGGAGACGGAACCAGACATCACGGCCGTGGCGGTGTCCTACTTCGGAGAGATTTTTGGGACATCTTCTCCGACTACGATTCAGGAGGCCCTACAGCACACCCATTCCCGGGTCTCTAAGGACATGAATAATATGTTAAGCAGACCGGTATCGGAGGAAGAGGTGAAGACGACCCTCTTCTCTATGAACCCGGGAAAGGCACCAAACCGGACGGAATGACGGGATTATTCTTTCAGAAGGCATGGGTTATTGTGAAGCAGGATGTCGTCAGGGTTGTCCAAGGACTCATGGATTCGGGATATCTGGACCCGCGTCTAAACGAGACAAATATCTGCCTCATCCCGAAAAAGGAGCGCCCCACAAGGATGACAAATATGAGACCGATCAGCTTATGTAACGTGGGATATAAGATCGTATCAAAGGTTATGTGTCGTCGGTTACGAGAGATCTTTCCTAGCATAATTTCTGAGACGCAATCCGCTTTCGTACCGGGCAGGCAGATCACGAATGTGCTGATAGAGCAAGAGATGTTCCATGCTCTGAGGACAAACCGGGCATGCAATGGCAAATTCATGGCTATTAAAATAGACATGAGCAAGGCGTATGATAGATTGGAGTGGCCATTCATAGAGGAAGTCTTTAGGAAGATGGGATTCGCGGAACGCTGGATTCAACGAATAATGACATGCCTGAGTACGGTCCAGTACATGGTACTCATCAAAGGGAACCCGAAAGGACAGATTACACCGGGAAGGGGTTTGAGACAGGGGGACCCACTATCACCCTATATTTTTATCTTGTGCACAGAGGTTCTGATTGCAAACCTAAGGGAGGCAGAGCGCCAGAAAGGGATGACGGGAGTACGAGTGGCCCGGGAGGCCCCGCCTATGACACACCTACTATTTGCGGACGATAGTTTGTTCTTCTGCAAGGCCACACCGCAAGAAGCCAGGAGCCTGAAGGACCTGCTATCTCGCTACGAGGCCGCGTCTGGACAATAGATTAACTATCAGAAATCCTCCATTTTGTTTGGGTACCTACTTGGGTATTCCGGAGAGCCTAGGAGGGCCAAAGAGCCAAGTCTTTAATTATATTCAGGACCGCCTACAAGGGAGGATCGACAATTGGTCCACGAAATTCCTGTCTCGGGGAGGGCGAGAAATCTTGATAAAATCGGTGGCAGCAGCAGTTCCGACATATGTTATGTCATGCTTCAGGTTGCCACGATCGGTGGCGAAAACCCTGACAAGATCGGTGGTATCGGTGGTAAGATTTTGGTAGCAAAGGTCGGGGAATGGAAAAGGAATTCACTGGAAATCCTGGCGTTATATGTGCTCTCCGAAAGACCGGGGAGGACTGGGCTTCGGGGATATAGAGGACTTCAACACGACACTGTTGGCAAAGCAGCTATGGCGGCTTCTAAAATACCCAGAGTCTCTGCTTGCTAGAACTCTAAGGGCCTGGTACTTCAGAGGGGGAGACCCCCTGCGGCATGCCCGGTTCACTGCTCCCTCCTTTGGGTGGAAGAGCATCATTTCGGCGCGACCTCTCGTTCTTACAGGGCTTATTAAGCGGGTGGACTCGGGACATTCCATTTCAATGTAGGACGACCCGTGGATTCCAGTCGAACGCCCGAGGTCCGCAAGGAGCAGGGGTGTTGGTACTTCTGCTTCGCTCCAGGTAAATCAGTTGATTAGCCCGGAGACGGGATCGTAGAATTTCCCATTCCTTTTATCGATTATGGAAGCTGAGGATGTGGAGTTGGTTCGGGGGATACCACTGGCGAGGGGGAACAGACCCGATGGCATCCACTGGCATTTCACCAGAAGCGGAAGATACTCCGTCAAGTCCGGATATGCGGTATGCCAGGACTGGCTGGACGACAGAAGAGATGTCACACTTGGACCGACGTTGGACTCCCTCCTTGGGTTTATCTGGAAGGTTAAATGCCCACCGAAAATCAGGAATTTTCTTTGGCAGGTTCTTACGGGAAGCATATCAGTTGCATCTCAGCTAGGGAAGCGGGGTATCACCTGCGACTAGAGATGTCAGACATGTGGTTTTGAGGAGGAAACGATCAACCATGTCCTATTCCAGTGCCCCCCGACGAGACAGACATGGGCTCTGGCAAACGTCCCTATGAACCCCAGAGGGATGATGAGCGACTCAATTTTCTACAACTTCTATTTCCTCTTTTGGCGTAGACCAGGAGAGAGGTTGGGTGAGGTGTATCCGTGGATCGCCTGGTATATATGGAAATCCCGTAATGATAAGGTTTATAGTAATAAAGATCCGGACCCGAGAGGTATAGTGGAAAAAGCGGTATCAAATGCGGACATGTGGGGGAGGCTCAGAGACCCATTGTGGAGGACTACTCCCGGACGGACCAGGAGGGGAACAGCAATGGTGAGGTCTGGTGCTGCTGCACGGACGGCTCTTGGCTGGCAAATGAGGCCTACTCAGGGATAGACTGGACCTTTAAAGCACCGAATGGGGTTTGGAAAAGAATGAGATCTCGGAGTATAGACCGCCAGCTATCACCGCTACATGTGGAACTGGAAGCGATGATCTGGGCTTTGGAGGAAATGGTGGCAGTAGGACGGGCGAATGTACGGTTTCAGACGGATTCAGCAGAGCTTCTTGAGATGATTAAACACCCCTGTAGGTGGATAGCACATGAACACAGACTACGAGACCTGACAATCTTCCAGGAAAAGTTTTCCTCCATCTCGTTCGATCATGTACCTCGGACCGACAACCGGTTAGCCGACAGCCTGGCTAAAGGGGCCCGGAGTCTTGGACGTATGGCTATTTAGGTTGATTCACACCCTCCATCCTGGATGTATGAAGAGGATTCTTAGGAGATAGAGTGTGTTTGGTTTGTTGAAAAAAAANCTTTAGGTGAAGAAAAACATATAACAAAAAATTGAAATTTAATTTCGACACTCATAATTATTAGAATAATTTTATTATTTTCTTAGGTGGACATGGTTATATAGTGAATAGAGTTTAGATAGACAAACTCCCTTCGCCGAGTTCGTGGCGAACGAAACCCTAATCATCACTTCTCCTACACTTTTTGTTCGTCATCCTCTCGAATTTTCTTCAGTTCGATCTTCAACTGAGTATTCTTTCTCTGGATTCAGTTCAATTTCTTAGTTAGCCCACCATGGATGCTCAGCGAGCTCTGTTAGACGAACTTATGGGTGCAGGTGAGAATGATCGAAGAGCAATCTAGTTTTTAGTTTTCTCTCCGAAAGCTTTGTTTTTTTTATTGTTTATATGTGATGGGTTTGTGAATTTGTGTTTAATCAGCCAATTGGAAACGAATTTTTAATCTCGACTTTTTGCAGCTCGTAATCTGACGGACGAAGAGAGAAGAGGTTTTAAGGAGATTAAGTGGGATGATAGAGAGGTCTGTGCATTCTATATGGTTCGATTTTGTCCTCATGACCTCTTCGTTAATACCCGAAGCGATCTTGGTTAGTCACT
>OVAO01000931.1:5191-17356 GCA_900406285.1 Biscutella auriculata | reverse complement strand
CTACTACATTTGATCATAATAGTAGTATTAGTCTTCTCTTTAATCAATAGAGAGTAGACTATAAACCTATTATCAGGTACCCGAAATATTTTAGTTCGGTTCAGATTTATATTTATTTTTGCAGTTAATAAAATCTAGGATTCATAAGAATTTTCTTCGATTATGATTCAGGTTCATTACTATTTTTTGGTTTGGTTTGGTTTAAGTTCAATTTTTCAAGTCCATAAATTTTTTGCCAAAGTCTCAGGAAATGGAATTTGAGATGTAGGTTAAAGATGGAATGTTTATAGGGGAGAGAGAAGAGGTTTCCTTCAACGTAAAAGTTGAAGAAGAATACACACCATATATATTGTGTTAATTGAACCACAAAACATCTGCAATAAGAATCATGAAACATCTTAATTACGATTGGAAGAACACTAGCATGTATTAAGGACATCTCTTAAGGCAATATCTTCAATTTAAGGTATCATATAATTCAATTTGAGGTATCAAAAGTTTGTATTTTCCAATACCGTCCATATCTTTATTAATAATTACTTAACATCATACAACTTATAAATAAATATAAAACATCCATCATTTAACTATTACAAGCAATATTTATTAATAACACATTATATCATGATATAAATTACATAATTATTAGAAAACATACCAATAACATCTTAAATAAAATTCAAATATCATACTATTAACTAGCATTATTACCATTGTTGTATCATAATATTTCTTCTATTTAATATTATAATTTATTTTATATGTTTCTGAACTTAATATGTAAAAATTAATATACATTTAAAGTGAAACCTAAAAATATTAGCACTGAAATAATTAATATAAAACTTAAATGTATTATTTATGAGTAACAAATAATTCTAGGGACTAATATGTAAGGAAAAGTTGATACCTCAAAATTTGAAGTATCATGGTGGTGATACCTCAAATTATCAATTTTATGACACCTCAAGATTTAAAAATTTTAGGTAACGTTTGGAGATGCCATAATATTAAAAGCTTTTGAATTTTTTTCATTCAGATCGTACTAGGCATGGGCGTTCGGTTAACCGTTTGAATTCAGTTCGGTTCGGTTTTTGGTTTTTCAGATGTTTAAGTTTTGGATCCATTCGAGTTTTCTAAAATTTCGGTTCGATGTTAATTGGTTCCGGTTCGAGTTTAGTAAAAATATTAAATACCGAAAAAATTTGGTTGTATTCGGTTTGTTCGGTTTTTTGGGTTTTTCGGTTTTATGGATACCAAAATACTTGAAACCGAAAATTTACCTGAAATATTTTAAATGATTTTCATTACCACTAGAAAAAAGTCTAGCAATATTCAAACGTTGAGTTGGAAATTATAGTATAAGTTCTGAAAATAAGAAAAATGACAATGAAATTGACGGTCATAGCCAAAACATCCAATAAAAATGACGGTTCCATAGACATCCAATGTCTCAAGTTGTGAAAAAACTTAGTAAATGAAGGCATTTGATGAAGTAGATCAACAGCTACAGGCCCATCGACACTAGATTACCAACACCTAAAAGTTAATTTAAAAAGTAAGTAAATGAAGCAAATATAAAACATAACAATTTATAGAACATAAGACTCTACATACCATAACAATCTACCTCTTTAGTCCATTATTCTTGCAAATTTGGATACCTAAACACTGAAAATAATTGTTTGGTTAACATTCAGAAAATAATGAATAAAACAAACATAAAGAAGCAAGACACTTACGTTTTTCAAACTTATCAAGAAGCTCAACATCAACTAACATTTGTTCATTTGTGACAAATATAGCTTCACACATCTGAATATCTGCTTTCATCCATTGCTCAGTGCACATTAAGACCTTGATCAAATAATGAGTTAGACAACTCCTATTTGGATAAAACCTGACCGTTAGTACTAAATACGCTCTCAGATGCAACAGAAGACACTTGCATGCATTGCAAGTAGATCCTTTACAATTTTTGATAAAATTGGAAACTTCACACTGTTTGCTTTCCACCAAGAGAGTACATTTTATTCAGTGCCTACCATAAGCTTAGGGTTCTCAACTGGCTCCTTAAGGTATATTTCCAACGCATCTCTAGCATCAGCAACTCTAGTCTCATCAACCAGTTCCTTATATACATAATCTATATGTTCATATCCAAATAATTTAAAACTAGTTCCATTTTTTCTAGAGTTCTATCTTGACTACTCACATGTTGTGTCTCTTGAGAGTGTGTTGGTTGCACAATTAACACTTTGTTATATCGAGTATTGTACTCTTTGAACAAACAACCAATAAGAGTAAACACCGACTCATATATTTTCCTAGCCTCTAAACTATCATTCCCATACAATCTCTCAAAACACATCATTAAAAAATTCATCTTCTATCTAGGATCAAAGACTGTAGCTACGATCAACATCTTATTTATGTTCTTATTACCATCCCAATACTTATGAAATTTATTCAACATCTCAACAACCTTACACCTCAAACCCAAATCTAGACCATTAGCCATCAAGTTCAGATTGTTCTCAATTATCACAATTTCACCATAACACTTATAGGAATTGACGGTACTCGATGCAGAAATAGTCAGTGTACTGATATAAAATATGACCAAAAATCTAACTAATCTTTCAACCGCATCCCAATCACTATTGCTAGGTGGTCAAAACCTCATTTTCCCATTTTCCAACTCTAGAAAGTACTCGTTATAGAGCTTATTTTCTGCTTCCATCTTATCAAAGGCTAGTTTATGAATTGCTCTAGACAACATCAGAAAAGTCGAATTCCACCTAGTCTTTACATCCATAGGCAAACTACCCCGTGTCATGTTTCCCGCATCAACCCTTAGTTCAAAAGACTTAAGCCTACTGGTAGATGATCTTACATATTGAATTCCATTACGTATTGATGCTACACTATCACCTAATTTCGTTAAACCTTCCTTAGCAACCAGGTTGATAATATAACCACTAAATTCCCTATGAAAATTTTTCAGTGCATATAATCCCCATCTAGTACTAGCGAGTCAGCATTAAGAGCACTAAATTCCCTATGAAATTTTTCCAGTGCGGAGTATTAGCAGTTGCATTATCAACTGTAATACAAAATACCTTCTCTATTCCCCATTCGGCTAGACATTCAATGAGAATGTTAGAGATCGTCTGACCTTTGTAATTGGTCACATACTTGAAGCTGATAATGAGTTTCATCATCAACTGCCAGTTTGCATCGACAAAGTGAACATTTATAACCATATAGCTCGCACGTGCAAACAATAATATAACTAAGTATTTATCAAACCTTCATAAATAAAAATTCATAAGAAAAAACTTAAAAATAAGATGTAACAAATTTAGAAGATTGATAAAAACGCAAAGACTTATGGGTTCTGAAATTTCATTTTTACTCCTTATATACGTACAAGATAAACAAAAATCAGAGTTGATACGTACAAACACAGGAAGATAAATCCATAATGTAGAATGCATGAATAATCATTACGTAGAATGCATGAATATGCCATGTCCAAGATAAATCCATTACGTAGGATGCATGAATATGCCATGTCAATTTCATACTTTTTTCCAAACAAAAACAATCTAGTTAAAAAGTTAAATGCAAAATAAAAAAGTCTAAACGATTTCAATCACACTCACCTGTAACTTGAGCCACCCATATGTTCGTCGCCAAAGACACTCTTTATTTATTACTTGATATCCATTTCTTCAACACCTCTTTTCTTTTCACGAACATCTCCATAATATCTCTCGTGGCAGTCCTTCTTGAAGTGGGTTTATACAAATTAACCTACATACATGGTGAAAAACATCATAGGTTGAACATATAAATATAAATTAACATAAGTATTAGAGTATTACCTTGTTACATAATACTTCCAAGCCATGCTTTCTGATATGTTGCATTTTTTATCGTTTTTAGGATTAGTTTTCATTCGTTTTTATTCGGTTTTAGCTTGCATTTAGAGTCTCTCTAGGTCATGCTGCATTTCATTTGCATATTTCAGGATTAAAGCAACCTCAGGGCGAAATGCGAATCGAGTGGAGGATCACTTACAAACCAAGCCAAATGTTGTCATATCGAGCTGTGCATCCTGGTATGGGAATCAACCAGTCCCAGTTTGCCAACTCGGGACACACTCTCTACGCCAGAACACGAATTCCCGGCCAGGGTCCCGACCTGTCTACCCCGAGACGAATAGCTGCCCCGAAGATCAAGTCATCCCGGATTAACCGTCCCGGTTTGAAGGCTCCACCCAGCCCGAGACGGTCCTTAAAAGCCCCATCAGACTTCAAGTCCTGGGATGCCTCCCGGTCTGTCCAACCCGGGACAAGCCCAACTGGAAGACGCTCTCGCATCGTCTCGGGGTACCTAGTCCCGGTCTGCTAGCCCAGGATCAACTCGCTAGAAGGCAAAACGAAGGCGTCCCGGACTAGACAACCGATGCGTGCCGGTTTGCTAGCCCAGGACGGTTCCGAGCGGGTCATTAAATACCCCAATCTCCCAACCAACTTGATGATGTTTTTTTCTTCTTCTTAGTTTTTCCTTCTCTCTTGTTTTTAATCTTTTGTTACTTTTGTTAATACTTGATTCGAACTATATTATTTATCTAATGCTTGTTTCTATTATGATTGCTCTTTGTTTGATTTGTGTTGGATTGATGGATTGATGGTTTGTGAGTAGTTAACTCATAAATGGATGGATTAGGTAGATTAGGGTGGTTTAATGCTTAAACATACTACTTAGGGCTTGTAATCAACATATCTTCACTTAATTGATGATCTTAAAGCTAGAAGGGAAGTAATTAATCAATTCTAGAGCTTAGGCATTTCTCGTCCGGAAGGTGTTCGATGAAATGCCCGAATGAATCTTTTAAGTGCTATTTGAAGTCTAACCAAGGGATTGTGCTATGATCATATAGTGATTACATGGACTAGGGTTTAATGCTTGTTAATTCACGCACTTAGTCAAGGGATTGATATTAGTATGTTTTGGTAAAGGGTATTTACCAAGGGATTGGATTTATCTAAATCGGATAGCTCCTAGATCAATGATAAGCATTTAGATGTTGTTAAATGAGTAGTATGTGTAAGAAGTATACCACCCGAGTCGATAACCTTAATCCATTCGCTTAGTTTCTCTTTGCATTTCCTTTTAATCGGTTTTGTTGACTTTTTGGTTGACTCTCTTCTTGTATCTCTTTTAATAGTTTTAATAGGTTTGTTTAGTGACAAAACACTCTATTATCTTCCTAGACTTAGCATTTCTCTCCATAGAATTAGTGTGTGATCAAAACTCCGAATTTGGTTTGATATATCCCGGATACTTGTATCCACCCTCTAATACATTTGATCATAATTAGATATTAGTCTTCTTTTTAATCAATAAGGAGAAGGCGAAATATCTCTTTATCAAATTGGCGCCGTTGCCGATTTCAGATTATCTTTGATCACCATTCTTTCTGAGACTTTGCTAGGGACTATGATTCTCCACAACCTTACTAATCGCCCATCTTTCTCTATCTTGCTCCTTTCAGGTACTTATAATCATGAATATCAACGACTCACCGCTCTACGAACCCACTTACATTGGCTCCACCTTCACACCTCTCCCTCATGATAATTGCTCCGACATTAGTGCTCCTCCTATCGACTTCGAGATTAGTCCTCAACGACTCGAGTTCTTCATGAAGAATCAATTTCTGGGTATACCATCCCAAAACCCTTATGATCATTTAGCTCATTTCGACATGATTTGTGGTACGGTGCACTATGACGGCGTGAGTAAAGACGCCTACAAACTCCGGCTCTTCCCATTCTCCTTGGGCGGAAGAGTCGCCACATGTCTTTCCAACTTGGCCCCAAACTCCATTCTTACTTGGGTTGAATGTAAGTGGATTTTCCTATCCACCTTCTTCAACATCGACCGAACCTCCATGATTCGCCGTGAGATTTGTTCTTTCACTCAATTGCCATCAGAATCCCTCTCCGCATCTTGGACACGTTTCAAAGGGTTTCTTCGACAATGTCCACACCATGGCATCCCCTTGGACTCTCTACTTATCACTTTCCATTGTGGCCTCCGGCGCCATTACCGTGTCATGCTCGATACCGCGAGCTCAGGATCTTTCATCGACAAGACTTACTACGAGGGCACCACACTTATCGAATCTTTAGCCTCGAGTGAAGACGCTTACAGTGATGATACGCCACACATTCCTTCCACACCTCACACCGCCCACGCGGCCTATGCCCAAGACCTCCGTCGTCTTCACCAATGCCTCGACTTTTTCTCCTCACCAACTACCACACCTCCCCTTCCCACCGCGGACGTCCACTACTTGGGAATGCAAGGCCCCACAAACACCACTTACCACCATACCTCGTCTCCGCCAACCTTCTACTCACCACCTACATCACCACCACCTAACACCAATCTTCTACTACAACAAATGCTTGATGGCCAACAACGCCATGTTTCGGACCTTGATACTCACAAGACGGAAATCAACAACCGCGTAGATGAATTCATTGGCAACCTCAACGCCAGACTTCAACACGTGATTTCCGGCCTCCACGATATGGATCGTCTTTTCCACCAACTCACAACACCCACCGCTACTTCACCAACACAAGACCATGTTAGCGCGAGCACACTCCGTAATGGTCGAAATCTACCACCACACACACCCATCGAGGACGATGTCATTCAAAGTGGGGGGTATTGCTACAACAAGACGCGCCACAAGGCAACATCTTCAATCAACCAATTCAAATACCAATCGAGATACTTGAAGATGAAGAACACCAAGAAAAAGCCCCACTCACCATGAAGGGCAAAGGAAAGATCATAGTCGACGATGATCCTTCACTGACATCCATTCCACCCCCTCATGAACCAAAGCTACCCTTCCCGGGCCGATTCAAGAACACACTCATGGAGAAATACCGTGCTCAATTCGAGGAACAAATGAAAGAAATGCAAATTGCAATACCTCTAATCGACGCGTTCATGCTAGTCCCTCAATATAGCAAATTCCTCAAGGACGCTATCAAAAAGAAGCTAAGCGATCTCGACGGAAAATTCACCCTCAACAAAGATTGTAGCGCCATTATCCAAACCTCGGGCCCACCATCAAAGCTACAAGATCCAGGGAGTTTCACTATCTCGTGCTCTCTAGGCCCCTATAAATTTGAAAAATGTCTATGCGATTTAGGAGCTAGTGTTAGCGTTATGCCTCTTTCGATCACTAAGAAGTTGGGATTCACTGTGTTTAAACCTTGCAGGATCTTCATAATACTTGCCGATAGATCCGTGAAGATACCAATCGGAGTCCTTGAAGATCTCCCGGTTCGACTTGGATCAACAGAGCTTATTTCATCATGTTAGAAATGGCCGAAGAACTTAAAGATCCTCTCATCTTTGGGCGCCCTTTCTTAACAACGACAGGTGCAATCATAGATGTGAAAAAGGGAAAGATCGATCTCCACATTGGAAAAGATCATGTCCAACAATACGACATGGGAAAAATCATGAAAGGACCATCGATGCCGGACCACGTCTATAGCATAGACGTCATGGAAAAGTTAGCCTACCAATATTTGGAGGATTTTGCTCAAGAGGACATCTTGCAAAAAGTTCTTGAAGAAGCTCCCAACAAAGACGAAGATGTTGATACTCAAATGAGTAGTTTACATCGATGCCTAGACTCCCCCAAGGCACTGCTCGTCAATGTCAAAACCAACGAAACACATCCTACACCAACATCAAGCAATGTGGAGGATGATTGAAGCGAACTACATGCACCCAAGGTCGAACTCAAACCGCTTCCAAAAGGGCTAAGGTATGTTTTCTTGGGAACAAACTCTATTTACCCGGTTATTGTGAAAGATGCATTGACTGATGGTGAGATTGATCTCTTGGTTGTTGAACTAAGACGCTATAGAAAGGCTATAAGATACTCTCTAGATGATATAAAGGGGATTTCCCCGTCCTTGTGAATGCCTCGAATTAATCTAGAAAATGAATCTTTATCCTCCGTTGAACACCAAAGGAGATTAATCCAAATTTACAAGCGGTTGTTAAAAAGGAAATCATAAAACTCTTAGACGCCGGCGTAATATATCCTATCTCTGATAGTAACTGGATCTCCCCTGTGCATGTTGTCCCGAAGAAAGGTGAGATCATAGTTGTTAAGAACGATAACGACGAATTGATCCCAACTAGAATGATCACGGGACATAGGACGTGCATTGATTATCGAAAATTAAACGCCGCAACTAAGAAAGAACATTTCCCTTTACCCTTCATTGACCAAATGCTTGAATGCATATCTAATCATCCTTACTATTGTTTTCTCGATGGTTACTCCAGATTTTTCCAAATTCCCATCCACCCACAAGACCAAGAGAAAACAACCTTTACATGCCCTTACGGTACCTTCGCATACCGAAGAATGTCGTTTGGGTTGTGTAACGCCCCCGCCACTTTCCAAAGATGCATGATGTCTATCTTTTCAGATTTAATTGAAAATATAATGGAAGTGTTTATGGATGATTTCTCTGTGTATGGTTCCTCTTTTGCTCTGTGTTTGTCTAATTTTTGCAAGGTACTCAAGCGTTGCGAAGAGAAAAACCTCGTGCTTAATTGGGAGAAGTGCCACTTTATGGTCCGAGATGGAATTTTTCTTGGTCATAAAATCTCTGAAAATGGTATCGAGGTGGATAAAGCAAAGATTGACGTGATGACAAATTTAGGTCCGCCTAACTCGGTGAAGGGTATTCAAAGCTTCTTGGGTCATGCGGGTTTTAACCGAAGGTTCATCAAAGACTTTTCAAGGATAGCGAGACCGCTCACAAGGCTCCTTTGCAAGGAAATTGACTTCAACTTTGATGACGAATGCATGACTGCTTTCAGCACCATTAAACACGAGCTCACTAGCGCCCCGATTGTGCAACCACCATATTGGAAGCTACCCTTTAAGATCATGTGTGATGCTAGTGACTATGCTGTGAGAGCTGTGCTCGGACAACGAAAGGACAAGAAACTCCATTTCATCTACTACGCTAGTAAAACAATGGATGACGCTCAAATCAAATATGCAACCACCGAAAAAGAGTTGCTTGCGATTGTGTTTGCGTTTGAGAAGTTTCGCTCCTATTTGGTTGGTTCCAAGGTTATTGTCTACACAAATCATGCGGCTTTGAGACACCTTATGGCTAAAAAAGATGCTAAGCCAAGATTATTGAGGTGGATCCTCCTTCTACAAGAGTTTGATCTCGAAATCAAAGATAAAAAAGGAATAGAAAATGGAGTCGCAGATCACTTATCTAGGATGAGAGTGTGTGACAATTTACCCATTGATGACACGCTCCCAGACGAACAACTCTTGCTTATTGATATTAGAGATGAAGAAAAGGACTTCAATTTTGATGTCGGAACTATTGCATTGCTTCACGGAAGAGAGCCTTAGTATGCCGACATAGTGAACTATCTCGAATGTGGTCGGACTCCCCTTAACCAAGAGCACCATCAAAGGAAGAAATTCCAAAAAGATGTGAAGAGATTCTATTGGGATGAACCTTATCTCTACACTCTCAGCAAAGACGGTTTATATCGTCGTTGTGTGACGGAGGAAGAAGTAGAGGGGATTCTCGAACATTGTCATAGTTCGAACTATGGAGGTCATTTCGCCACCTTCAAGACGTTTTCGAAGGTTTTGCAAGTGGGTTTTTGGTGGCCTACAATGTTCAAGAACACACATCAATTCATCATGCGGTGTGATTCTTGCCAACGGAAAGGAAACATAAGCAAGAGGAACGAGATGCCTCAAAACCCTATCATGGAAGTTGAAGTTTTCGATGTATGGGGTATATATTTCATGGGTCCATTCCCATATTCCTACGGGAACAAGTACATCTTGGTTGCTGTGGATTACGTCTCCAAATGGGTAGACGCAATAGCAAGTCCAACACATGACTCTAAGGTTGTGGTGAAATTGTTTAAGAGCATCATCTTCCCTCGGTTTGGAACGCCAAAGGTTGTGATAAGCGATGGTGGTACTCATTTCATCACAAGGTCTTCGAAGGATTGTTAAGAGAGCACGAGGTTAGACACAAGGTTGCAACGCCATATCACTCGCAAACTAGTGGTCAAGTTGAGCTCTCCAACCGATAAATAAAGGCGATACTTGAGAAGACGGTTAATCCTACTAGGAAAGATTGGTCCACAAAACTAGATGATGCCTTATGGGCTTATCGAACCGCCTTTAAGACTCGACTTGGTACCACTCTGTTCCATATGTTATATGGGAAAGCATGCCATCTCCCGGTCGAGCTCGAGTACAAAGCTTAATGGGCGGTTAAGTTGCTAAATTTCAATGTGAAATCCGCCAAAGAAAGGCGTGACATGCAACTAGAAGAGTTAGACAAAATACGGTTGGGAGCCTATGATAGCATCCAAATATACAAGGAAAAGACAAAGGCTTTCCACGACAAGAAGATCCTTCACAAAGTTTTCAAGGAGGGTGATTATGTCTTGCTTTTCAACTCTCGCCTCAAACTCTTCCCTGGGAAACTCAAAACCCGTTGGTCGGGCCCATTCACGATTAAGGAAACTAGACCCTACGGAGCGGTAGTCCTTTGGAACAAGGAAGGGGGTGAGTTTGTTGAAAACGGTCAACGCCTAAAGCTCTACATGGCAACCGAGATCTCGTCAAAAGGGGAGACCTTCTCCCTCTCAAATCCTCCTCAAACTCGTTAACATCAGGTATCCTCTTTGTATATATTCATGATTGCCTCTTCTTATTTGTAGTTTTCCGTTTCGGTTCTTTTTTTCTAAATTTGAGTGTCACCGAGACGGTGTCATTTAAGTCTGGGGGAGGAACCACCCTTTGGGCTAACTTTGTTTGCTATTTTGTTTCCTCTTATCATCTAGTATTTCTCTTTTGTTTTATTTTTGCTCCCATTTGAAAAGTCCAAAATTTTTTTATTCTAGCTCCCATCCGAAAAATCTAAATTTTTTAGTCTTGTGTATAATCGAGTCTCATGTAGTTTAGGAATTCGTTTTTCAAAAGGAACCAATGCGTTTGAGAACTTAGGCCATCGATCTAGGTTTTAGTAGCTTCGAAGCATCTTGAAATCTAAGCCATAGACCATGATGCTTAGAAAAGCTTTGTCTCTTGTATTGAAGCTCGCTAGACTAAGGTTGCTTTCATGAATTATTGGAGTTTTAATTTGAACCTATAATTAGCATGATCATCCTATTTCACTTGTGTTTTGTGGCTTCTAATATTTTCAAGTACGAGTTTGGGCAATTAAACCAAAACACCTTTGGCCCGACTTGGTCGTTCTCATCTTAAGGACGATTCCCTCTCACCCGCTACTACCTCAGCCTAAACACTTGGAAGTTCACTACTTACTTTTAGTGTTGATGATTTTGTAAAATCTTGCAAGATTTTGAGCGGCATTTTAGAAGCATCAATCCGGGTAGATAAGTAGAATAGGCATAGAACGAAATGAAAAAGCACTTGGGTATATCTAATACTTGATATCTTTCGGTTCAAGGGTAGCTTAAGTGGTGCTTTCCTTGATGATGGGTTGCTTGAAAAGAAGTAGAGTTTGGTTAAGGGAAAGAAGAAAGAAAACACCAAAAGAAAAAGGAATGAAAAAGAAACTCGAATAGATTGCCAAAAAGGATCTAGTGTTGACTCAAGATATAAAGAAAAAGAGCACTACCCCAAGAAGAAAGTTTAAAATGAAAAGAAATTCAATGATCGAAAAGGATTTGCCTTGGGTAGATAGTTGCTAAGGATTGAAATGAGTCATCATTGAGCAAAGAAAAAGAGCTCTCTTGAGAAAAATTTGAAAATGGTGTAGAATTCAAAGAAGAAAGTGGGTAAAATAAGATTGAAGTTTGGGAATTAAGATTGATGCTTAATAGGAAATGCCCCATTGCTCTTATTCTTTTTTGCTTTTACTATAATTTCTTCACTCCGCGAGAGAAACCGTATTACAACTAATCTCATGCCGTGAGGAACTTTCTCTTTAGCTTGGAGTCCCCTTTAAACCGAACCAAAAAAGCCTCGTGATATATCTTGATCATGTTCCATGCTCCATAGTGAATGAATGTAAGAAA
>OVAO01000930.1:0-15876 GCA_900406285.1 Biscutella auriculata | reverse complement strand
AAAGAAAACTTTAAATTAACTGAACTGAAGTCAAATCTAAAGCCTTACGGTGGGACCCTCTCAGGTGTTAACCAATAGGAGCATGACGGTTGTCACAAAGCTCGTGTTCCTTTGCCACACCAAATCCCTCATTTAATCAAAATTCAACCAAAGATCCCAAATTTCGAAACTTTATTTTTTTGCATATTGCAATTCCTTCTTTCTCTTATCTCCCACGAATTTTTACTGTGTTCTCACGTTTCTCGGGCGAGTTTGCTGTTGTGTCTGATCTCCAAGAAGAAAGAGTTTATTCTTAAAGTCTCTGCTTCTCCCGAATTGGGTATTCTTTTGAAGTTTCTGCGAATTAGGGTTTCTTCAAGGACTCTGTTCAATTCGAGCTGTTTGAGTTGTTGAGCGTGGTGAATTCTAGGTAACTGATCTACCCTTTTCTTGCTCTGTATTCTACTTTCGGAGCTACCAAACTAGTTTAAATGCCTCAGAGTGTCTCTTACCCGTGCCAATTTCTAGGCTTTCTTGTCGGTTTAAGCTTTAATTTGAATTGTGTTATCGGAAAGCTGGAAACTTTAGATTTTATCTACAGAAGACGTATCTTGGGATGAAGATTTCTTCTTCTGTTACTGTTTCTGAAGTGGATTTAGTTGCCTGATTGGTTATTGAAGCTCAATTTTCCACGCCGAAATTCTGACAAATTGGTTCCTTTTTTGGAAATTTTAGGGTTTCTTTATTTGGTCTCGAAGACGAGGGATGTTTTATTCGCAGTTTATATTAGCTAAGAAAGGTCCACTTGGGACCATATGGATTGCAGCCCATTTGGAGAGGAAGCTCCGAAAGAATCAGGTCGCCGATACTGATATCGGAGTCTCCGTTGGTGAGTATTTTTCTGTTTTTTGCTTTTCATTATTGTCCAGTCTCTGATTACGAAGCTTCATGCCATGCTCTTGCTTTCTCTTTTCCCCTACTTAGCTTCCATCAGTTTGTTTCCTAATCTGACTGATTTATTTTCTGAGCAGATTCTATCCTCTCTCCGGAAGATCCAATTGCATTGCGATTGTCTAGTCATCTGCTGCTTGGTGTGGTGCGTATATATTCAAGAAAGGTGAATTATCTCTTTGATGATTGCAGCGAGGCCTTGCTTAAGGTAAAACAAGCTTTTCGCTCTGCTGCGGTTGACCTACCCCCAGAAGAATCCACTGCGCCATATCACTCAATTACGTTGCCAGAGACATTTGATCTTGATGATTTTGAGCTTCCAGACAATGAGATCTTTCAGGGGTTAGTTTCTTGATCTTTTAACACTCACTCTTTTCCCTATTTATTTTGTTTTCCTCCGATGCTCTAAGCCATATTGCATTGTGAAATCATAAAATTTTCAGAAGCGTTATTTATACTTTACTTTATGTTTCTTGTCTACCAGTAATTATGTTGATCATCATGTTAGTACGAGAGAGCAGATCACTCTTCAGGATACCATGGATGGTGTTGTGTACTCTACATCACAATTTGGATTAGATGGTCAGTGGTTGTTTCATGCTACCCATCTTTAGTTTATTGGATGCTGTGCCTTAAAGAAGCAAACTAACTTTTAATATCTTTCCAGAACGATTTGGTGATGGCGACACTTCTCAAGCTGCTTTGGATCTTGACGAGGTATTTTAATGTCATGGAACAGAAAATTCTATTTTGTTCAGGTCAATTAGGGACAAGAAATAGGATAACAATATGGAAAGATGAAAATATAAAGAGAAGCTCTTGATTTATTTTTAGATTTTATTCACCTATAGCTTTTAGATTCTTTCCCTCCACGGTTTTGTTAGACCCAACAGCTGAAAGCTCTTGTGAGCATCTAGTTGTGGAGTGCTTAACTGTGAAAAGCTTGTAATTTGAAGCGTCACTTTGCAGCCATGTTGTAGGGTCAGGGTTTTGATGTTTTCTTTCCTAGTGAGGCTTCACATATTTGAAAGCAAAATTTCTTCTGCCTTATTATTTTATTTTCGGTGACTTTTCTCATCCGTGCATTGTTGTTGTGCAGCAAGTATTCCAGGATAAGGATGTTATTGTATCCGAGGATGAGGAGGTTCCAGGGTTAGTTTTTTTTTCTTCCTATTCTCTTGCTTTATACTTTGCAGCATATTGCAATTTTGCTTCCTATCTTTTTATAATAGTATTATCAATGTGGCAGCTCGATCTTCTTTTCTGGAGCTGTTCAATACCTTTCCTAATTTTATTTCATACAGTGCTGTAGCTTGTTATCATAGATTTTAAATGTTTCACATAACGAATGAAGCTTTTCTTTAGTGCACTTGAATGCTTGTTTTCAAGCTACGTAACTATGCTCTTTAAGTTCCATAACTTGATTTTGTCTGTTCTGAGAGTTCATAATTAGATTGTGAATTATATTTTCCTCCTGTGAGTAATTTCATTCTTGGGTGTGGTCCATTGGTGTCTAATTTGAAAGTGATTACCAATCAATTTTTTTAGTAATGGAAACTTTTTTGTTGTTGATAGCACTGATTACAATGAGTATCTGGATGCGGCAACTCCCATGATAAAGGATGAGACAGTAGGAGTTTCTGAAGCAGTGCCCAGAGATTTTAATGAGGAGCAGGTGCGTATCCAATTTGTATTTTCACAAACTTATTGGTTTAATTTTTTTTGGGTAAGATTATTGGAAACTATTATCTTTATTATTTCTTATGAATCTATTATTTTGATAGGTTGAAGATCGTGCTATGAGTAATGAGTTGATGGAAGATGCTCAAGCTCCTCAAACTCCTGGGTTAGTTGAGGTGCCAAACTCGTCTAGTGTCAGAGAGCAGCTAGCATGCGATGATCACATGGAGGTAGAGGGTCTGAATTCAGATGGTAAGAATGCCTCAGAGAAGCTGGATGCTAATGATATGCATAAACGTGCGGAAGACCTGTCTTCTGAGTATAATGCTGGAGAATCAGAAATTACTCCGATGGAGGTGGATAAGTCGCAGATAGATGAAAATGTCAACACACAAAATGAGCCGATAGAAAAGAGTGCAGAGCATGCACACGTTTCATCTCCATGCTGTTCTCACATCACCACTGAGATGGAGGATCCTGGTCAAGGAATGACTGAGGCAGGAACCAATGTTAATAATGTTGTAGCTGATAAACCAGATACTGTTCCTTCACTTGAATCCACTGGAGGGCCTTCAATGAGTAATGCTGAGCATTGTTTATCTCAGGAACCAAAGGATACTGGCGATGAGAACCGAGGTTTGTTCTAGAGTAAAATGCAAATCACCAGACTTATGGATGTAACCTAATACTAAGTCTTAGTGCCTGCCTTATTCTTATAAATTTTATTGTCTCTGCTAGATCATTTTGCCATTGCCACTGAGATGAATCAGGGAACAGATTCTAGTACACAAGAAGATGGGCAAGCGAACAGTAGACCATACAAGCAGCTAAATAATGCCCACACAACTGATGATGAACAGTTGGAAAATGATTCTGATTTGCCTGCACCTGAGAAGGTATTAGCTGCACCTAATGGACTGGGGGATGGAAGTGATTTCATGCTTGAATCTACGCCAGATAAAGAAGACCCTGGCACGTGTAATGGTGATGCGGGAAATAATAACGTTACTGGGAAGAAACGCACTTTTACAGAGAGCACACTAACTGCAGAAAGTTTGAACTCTATTGAGTCGATTGGACTGATTCAGTCAAAGAGAATTGCAGTTTCTGTTCCTGATGATGATGATCTGTTGTCTTCTATCTTAGGTATCAGTTTGTTTTGGTTTCTTTGTCTGTTCTGTTATGCATTATGTTGCTCTTGCCTATATAAGCAGGTCCAAAGGGTCTCTCTGGCTCTAAGTAAGTTACCATTTTGGGGTAACGTGATGAATCAATTTTCATTTACTTTTTCAGTTGGAAAGTCATCATTTCTGAAGATGAAGCCTACCCCTGTGCTTGAAGTAGCATCTACAAAACGGTTAAAATCTGCTCGCCGCTCTACTGCCACAAAGAGGAAGGTTCTTATGGATGACTCTATGGTTTTGCATGGCGAGTATGTTTATCTAACTGTTGTTTTTCTTTTCGTTGTCTGTCTTATACCCTTGCTTTTATTCATTGCTCCATGTGTATTTTTCATAGAAGTACTTGTATTAGCTGTATCTGCTTTGCCCTTAGGTCCAAGGCAGCTAATGCCAATAGTAAATAGTGCGAGTCTTGGTTTTGTTGGACCAAAAACTTTTGGATGCTAATTTTTTCTTCACTGTTTTACAAATTGAAGTTTGGTCTGCTTTTAGGTCTCGTACTTACATTTACCTCATGAGCAATTTTTTTGTTTACTTTGTTTATTTGTTTTGATATTTATTCTTATCTTGCTTACTTTCTGTTTAGCATTATACGTCAACAACTGACAAACACTGAAGGCATACGCCGTGTGCGAAAGAAAGCACCTTGCACCATTCCTGAAATCGTAATGCTTCAAAGGCAGGCTTTGGAGGATGGACTCTTGAAGGAGCCAATATTCACTGGTAAGTTATTGCGCTACAAAGTAAACCATTCTGTACAAGTTCTTTTGATTCTTATTGTTAATTGCAATTGCACAGCTCATCTGTTTCAATGACTCAGGTATGTCAGTGGAACTGGTATCTCTGCACAATGAGCCATATGATCTAAAAGGAATCGTGATAATTGAGGATGATCAGCGTCATGTTTCTGTTGGAGTGGTAGAAGATAGTGAATGTTCTGTTAGGGCTGTGGAAGAAAATAAAACTGAAGAAGGCTCTGCTCCTCAAGCTCAGCCAAATGCTTCTGAGGAGCAACCCGGTGAGGCTCACACTCACACACAGGACCCACAAATCATAAGCCAACAGGAAGAAATGAAAGACGATAATGCGCTTGCTGAAAAAATATCCGACTTGGAAGAGATCAGTCAAATGCTATCTGAGGATAAACTCGATTGTGTAGATAATTTACAGGTGGAAGGATTGCATGAAAACCATGACGGAGGGTTAGGCAGTCGGGATGTTGGTGCTGATATTATCGAAAAAAGTTGCAGTGAAGTCATTGAAATTGCAGAAGGTGATGTAGATAACATCGCCATTCTCAATGAGACGGATTTGAAAGTTGAAGATGAACTTCCACATGAAGATAAGAAGACGGATGCATTAGCTGAAGTTAGTGAGATTGGGATAGACGACCAGACTCCATGCGATAACACTGTTGGTTCTACTGAAACTGGATGCGTAGAAGCTGGTGATTTGAGTAATATGGATTTGGAAAATAGCAATGAACCTCTTGTGGAAGCAAATAATGATTTGGGGAACCCAGATATAGAGTCTTATAACAAATACGAACCACATAATGAGATGTTTAATGAGGAGGCTTATATGCATAGTGCATTTGATGGAGAACCTACTTCTAGAGATGGTCTTATGGGAGATAACGATGTAAGTTCCTTCCTGGCTTTGTATCCTTATTCAAGTAAGACATGCCTCTGACTCTTCTCGTCTTGTTTTCTTATGATTTAGGAAATGGATACCATCGAAGTTGCACATGACACAGGTACTAAGCCTTTTCGAATTTCAATTTCAGTTTATCCAAATGGTGTGTATTCTCGTCATTTGATCAGCGAGACTAATACTCTGTACATCATAGCCTGGTTAAAATTGAACTGAACAAGCTTAAACTCTTGAGCATTATTTATTCATGAGATGCTGCTACTCCCATGATGTCTCGGTTCTGCTTATTAATTTATTGCGTTCTGTGGCTTCAGGATTTTTGAACGTGGATGATGATGAAGTAGATGAAGATCACGAGGACGATGACACGCAATATGGTGACGAAACTCGTCTTCTAGAGAACAGTGGATGGTCTTCACGTACTAGGTTTGTGATGCTTTTCATATTCTATAAGCTAAACTTCCGAAGATCTTAGTTTCTATCATGCGACAGTGAGAGACATAACGGGCTTGAATTATTACTGATTCTCTTTACTTACAGGGCTGTGGCGAAGTATCTCCAGACGTTATTTGATAAAGAAGCTGAGAATGGGAAGAATGTTCTTGCGGCAGACAAACTTTTAGCTGGAAAAACCCGTAAAGAAGCATCAAGAATGTTTTTCGAGACCCTGGTACGTCCATGACACAGCCCTAAACAAAAAAATAAACTTTGGTTTTGCTCTAGAGAAATATACTTCACATGTAATGGATAAATTCCAGAGAAAGTAGTTATGCTTTCTGTTGAAGTTGTACGTGATTTATAGTTTTTTTGTGGGAATGTTAGATGCATCTATCACACGACTTGTTTTCGGAAAGATAGGAGCAAGTTTGGTCAATTTTGTTTTAGAAAACTTGAGCATCTTGTTGAATCTGTCTTTTTTCCTTGCCAATATTGCAGGTTCTGAAAACAAGAGATTATATCCAAGTTGAACAAGCTAAGCCATATGAAAGCATCATCATAAAACCGCGACCAAAGCTCACCAAATCCATCTTCTAAATGGAGGTTGGTCAGTCTTATAGTTGCAGATAGGTAGTTTGGTCCAGTCCGAAAATATCATCCGAAACGGTTCTTCTCTAAAGTTATATACAATTTCCTTTTCTCAAGGCAATGTAGTAGTAACAGTATCGATGGTGTTGTAGCTCAACCTCCCAAGTAGCTGGAGGTTGATGTTTGTCATTGTTTATCTTTATATTATATATAAGAAGTTGTATTTGTATAGATTGGTGCAACCATGATCACCCGTTCAAATTTGAGAGATACTAATTTGATTTTCTTTGGATTACAGTTTCTGCTTCTCCTGCTTGTGATATCGAATTTGAGAATGCTGAGGAAATATTTTCTTTACTTTATTGAAACAATATAAGGCCTAGATGGTCTCTGTAATATTTTATTCCACAAAAAAATAAAATTCACCTTTTTCCTGCAACAACTTGCTACAATCAAAATTGAAAATTCAGACGTAAACTACAGGAGTAACAATCAAGCTGGAATACACATGGACACATCCAACAACTAGAGAGAGCTATAGAAGCTCACTCAGCCTGAAGAATAGTAAGGTAATAAGGATAGCCTTGGCATGTCCCTGATGATGATGATGCATTGTCGTGCTCAGAAAGCTCCCAGTTAAGTTCGTATGAAGCGATGTTGTAGATACCTGGAGAGAAAACCGATATCTGCAGCGGGATTTCGGTTGTGGACAATGACTGGATTTGGACCTTTTTTGAACTTAAACCTGACCATATGAAAGGAGGTGAGCTTTCCATTGAATACGGCGGTTTATCCAGACGGCTTCCCATGACATCTGAAGTTAGTTTCATTTCCTCTGTTACAGCTGGCACGTAGCGCCACCCAGATTGGTTTCCAGAAGAAGTTGGTCCTGCTGCGTCTGGTAGGTAATCGATGGTGTTGATGCTCACAGACGCTAATCCATCTGATGTGTTTCTGATAATCATCTTTAGTTTTATTTCACAAAAGGAGGTCGAAAACTCGTGGTATATGGTTTGGGGACCATCTAGCGACCACGAGAGCGGGCTTGTGCTTCTGATGCTGTAATCAAAGAACAATGGGAGTTAGAAGTAGAGGAAAATAAGTTTGAAAGCTGAAGGAAGATACGTTTGTGTATACTCTTACCTATTGTGACATGAATGGTGAGACATAATCTTTGGTAAGTCGGGCACTGCGGACAGATTCCTGCTTTTTGCTGGGGAGGAGATTAGAATGAAGTCAACGGTATTTGGACTTGACTGTTTCATCACAAAACACGAGTTCACTATGGTTCTGATGATAGAAACTCACCCGTGAAGTGATGTTATGTTAAAGAGAAAGTAACATTCGCTTCACAAAAAATTCTAGCGGATAAGATATGTCCCAGAAAGAGGATTTTTGCTTACCTGATCTGAGGCTCCCTGACATGACCTTTCACTTTCATGGAAGCTTGCTAAAGGTGAGTTAACGATATCAAAAAGCTTTTCATCGTCATCCTGAGTAAACAGTTTGACGTCGGTTTGGCTGGGAGGAAGAGACGTGGTTTTCTCTTCTTCAGTCCCGGATTTTCTGCAATCCTGAAAAATGAACAACATTCTCAGACTTNTTTCATCGTCATCCTGAGTAAACAGTTTGACGTCGGTTTGGCTGGGAGGAAGAGACGTAGTTTTCTCTTCTTCAGTCCCGGATTTTCTGCAATCCTGAAAAATGAACAACATTCTCAGACTTGGAAAAACACAGACCTAGTAGAAGTGCCAAATATGAGCTTTCAAAGTCCCAACGACCTTAATCATGAAGAAACAAGATAAAGCTTGCCCAGCGAGTAGAGACTTGGAAGGTAAGATTGTATCAACAGGCTGAACCAATGAGATACCCCATCGGCACCCAACTGTTGACAACTGATTGATTTGGATGCTATCTGACTTCGCACGGTTCACGATATCCATACGCACAAGAAATTCTTGTAATCTTGATGGAGAGGGGGTGATTTCAAAGAAGGTCTCCAGAGATGGTAAAACCTAGATAGCAATGTACGATATAGAAATGGTTAAGAGTTATTGGAAAATACAAATCTGCCTATATATAGTCACATTTTTTTAAACCAAGCACAAATAATTGCAGCCTAAAGATTCATTACCTGCAAATTATAATGCATCCTTAGGGTGCGGTATTTCATGATGCTTGATACATTTTCCATCTCATAGTATATTGTAAAATGCAAAGATATTATTCCTGGGACGGCAGCTCGAAGCCAGAGAGGCCACCTCACAGATCTGTCTCCTTGCAGTGATACATCCTGAAAGAGATCAGTATTCAGAACCATGTTAGAATAACCTGACATGCACATTTTCCTTTGAGGCTTGAAGAAAATGTTTGCCACAGACCTTTGGAAATGCAAATACACTACTTGTTCTATTTGTTTCACGCTTAACAGTATTTTGTTCATGGCCCTTCTTTAAGCAATCTGGAAATTCGGTTGTCAGCTCTTCTTCATGATTTCCAGGATATACAAATCTCGGATGGCTAATCTTCATTTTAAGATTCTACAAGTGCAGACAGACTTTGTTAGCTCAAGAATAATCCAGAATATTGTTTAGTGCATCACATTATCCGGTCATCAAGCAAGAAAATAGGAGAAACCAAACAGAAAAACTAATTTCCTAGATAAGTAACAGCCACAAAATAGCAGAACGAAATGAATAATTGGCTAAACGGTAATAAGAGAATATGAATGATAAGGGTTGGTCACAGAAAGAAAACTACCTTTATTGGGGACTCTGAAGTATTTTTTAACTCTAAAACAAGATAACGTAGATCTCCAGCATACAATTTCTCAGGTAGATGATCAATTGAACCCTCAAGCCTGGGTATACTCTGCACAGTCAAGATTTCTTTACCTCGGAGGTCGCAACAAATCTTATATAACTAAACCACAGAGGAAAAGTTTGCACCTTGATGACTAAAAATTTCAAGGGATTAGTAGGAGTAAGTTTGTTTTTCCTTCTTCCTTTGGCGGTTTTTGCCATTAGAGGCACAGATTGGAAGTGATGTACACCTACAATGGAGCCAGACAACTCCCATCTTACACCGACAATTTTGAGGATACCTTCTTCTTTGGGGGCAACTGTGAGTCTCACCTAGAAGAAAAAATAAAAAAACTGAGTAACATATCAACATTAGCAGCTAAATAACCCTCAGAACTTCACCAAGGAGCTACAGTAAGCAAACGATATCAGTGTCCAAAGTTACAAAGGACCTAGGAAAGACATTGTATCTTCAATTACGGTTATTAGCAATAACGTATAGTCGAGGATGACTTGTTCATTAGTTTCTTCGCACATTTGACCAAGAAATTATTTCAGAATTTTCTTCTGAAAATGAAAATACTGCAATTTGAATTTCTGATAAAGTAGAGGAAAGACAACAACAACTACAGGTGAAACATCAAGACTTTAAAAACATGTTTCTATACATACACAAGATGGAAAATTTCAGAGAATCATAGAGGACAATTTGTAATATTAAAACATATCAATCAATCAAAGTATCCAATTTAACAGACTTACCAATTTTTTCTCGCCTCCACTCAATGTGAAGTCTATTTTAGACGAAGTGAAAAGAGAGTAACCAGGGGCTGTAACCCTGTAGTATTAATGACAAAGACGGCACAGCTTAATCATTCAAATATAGGTCAACAAAAAGTTGAAAGAAACCTGACAGAAGAAATTAGCTTCTTACTGATTAAGTTCTGTGGAACTCTCAGTCCCCAAGCTTGAACTACTTGGCACTCTATCTACTTTACAAAGTAAAAATGTGGAAAGAAGTTTAACATATACAAACTGAAGGATGTAGACAATTTAGAAAGTGAACATCAAACCATAGAAACAGCTTACCTGATTTAAGGTCATCAGAATTTGCGGTAAGTTCACATATGAGAGAAACACTTGTTATGGAAGTAGAGATTAGCAATGGATTCCTAAACTCCAAATCAACTTTCACTGACTCTGAAAACAAAGAAATACAAGTAAGAATCCACATTATCAAACATACAGTGTAATGTTACGTGCTCAACCATATGGCCTGAATGTATTGCCAAACCAAAAGAAAGCCCCCTTCCTTTGCAGAAGCACAAGTGATAACAATTACAGATACTATGCTATCACAAACGAAAAATTGATACTCCCTCTCTGTCGCATATCCCTGTGCCAAAGTATACTAGCTAGTTGTTTTAAATATATATATTTTCCAGAGTCGATTCAAGTCCATGAATCAAATTGAAATGTCTTGCTGCTGACGTTATATGGCCAAACAGATTCTTTTCATTTAGCTGTGCCTAATTTTGCTGAGCTAGATTTCATTCTTTCACTCCTCATACTTCAAGCATAATTTAAATACAGGATATACAAGACCAAAAAGCGTGCAATTCAGGTAAACAGTGAATGCAGCTAACAACAACATGCATACCTCCAGCGACACAAACATTTGACTCCTTGTATTTCTTTGGCAGAAGCTTTGACTGTAACTCCAGCCAGTTTGACTTGCCAGAATTTAATGATGGAATGATATCATCCTCCAGTGATTGCCAGATGCTTTCTTCTACAAGAGCCTGACCATGACATGTGAATCATAGTGGTAAAGAAGAGATGCAAATTCACCATTAGTGGGGAAAAAAAACAATTCAATGATGCTCAAGCCTCAAAGTTTATTTATTTGCAAGTAATCCATGAACCTTAACTAGAATACTGATGCAAATTATGTCGTTCATAATGGAGTAAAAACGCAAAACATCCTAGGAAGATTATGATATGCACCTACTTCCAAAGAGTCTATAGGCAACTTACAGAAGCTTGAGATCCATAAGTGCGATGGTCCTCATAGATAACTTGAAGAGACGACATATTAATAACTGGTAGTTGAAGTCCCACCACCTCGTGCTTCATTCCAGTTTTCTTCAAAATGACAGAGAATGAAAATGAAAATAGAGATGATTGTGTGGACAAAGAAAAAAGAATAGAGACCAGGGGAAACTATTGGAAGAGCACATCAAATCGCAAGTATAGCCTAAGCACCTGAACAATGTCAAAAAAGTCCCTGAGAAAAATCTCTTGGGTTGTCTTTGATTGGTAGCCACAGTCTAGTACTTTTAGCATGTTTCTAATTGCAACATCATTCATCCCAACAATTGCATACCACCTGAACAGAAGATTTCATAACTTAGTCTACAAAATTCCAAAAATAACGTCTTATGAGACCTACATTCACCATATTCAAAACTTACTGTCCAATATGAAAATATACATGGTCTTTGATATGGTTCCATGTAGTTGATTTATAAACAGAGATTGCACTTCTGTATGTACGAATTGCATGGTTAACCTAGAAAAGGCAATCAGAATGTATTCTTTAGAATGCAAAGCATGTATGAAGCTTGAGCCCTTTCACCAGAGTGAAACGTACCTGATCACAGTTTTTATAGTGGTCTCCTGAGAGAACCAAATGAAATCCATACTTGTGCAGCATCGCTGGCTTAGTTAACACAAAGCAGTAAGAAGCTTGCTCCAACATGACTGCAGCGTGCAAAGGTTCCTGCAAATGAGTAAAAGTTAGCATTGAATAAAGTCCATATGTTCTGAAGGCATAAAAAGAAGCACCTCTCCACATATGCGGAAGTAAACAGAAGCAGCTTCCTTGTGCTGGTCTCTAGCCTTCAGCATCTCTGCCCACCATAGCCCACATCTCGTAGCATTTTGGAAACCAGACTTCCCAAGTCTCTGCATGAGATTGTAAAAGCATTTGTCACCATGTACTACTCGTAGCTTGCTTAAGTTAAACCATTAGTATTTCCGTTTCATGTTTGTGGTTATAATAAATATCAACTCAAGAAACCAACAGGCATTCACTTAATGAACTATTTTAGGTTAAGACAGGGTTATAAAGATATACCATGTAAGTGCTGAATGCATTTTCCATGCAGTACTCAGCTTCTTTCTTTGACTGATCTGAGATGAAATATGCAAGTCCCATCATTTCCTATCAAACATGCATGTCAAGATGAGTAGTCCACCCACACCTTAGCAAAGTGAATTATTGAACTATTGAAACGACAACAGGACACAAAGTGAAGCACAATAAATATTAAAGACAGAAATCACCCAGTTTGATAGCATGGCAAACATATAGTATATGAAAGATTCTAAACATAAACGAATATTGATTAAAAATAATGCCATACGAACACCTCTAAAGAAATATAATTACAAAGATGTGAAGCTACCTGGACACCGGCATAGTGCTTCCAAGCTTTATCGAGCTTGTAATCTGTTGATATTAAGCGATAACTTGACAATGCAAGTTCATAGTCATGCAACATGAAGGCGTAGTCACCCAAAATTCTAATTTGAGATTCGGTGGAGCTAAAGGTATACCTTAAAAAGTTGAAGCAAAATCGTTAGAGCTTATGATAACGTCAAGGAAATCATAAAAGGAGTAAGGTGTTCAAGAAGCATACATATGACCTTTGGTCGAATCCGGGACATCATCTTTTCCTTTTCTCCACCATAAGTTTTTTATCTGGTTTCTAAGTCCTTTCCTTGTTGCAGAAATCTAGGGACATAGCAAAATAGAAACTAATTGATAAGGAAAGAGGAATAAAAAGAGGCCCAAGAATGGCATATAGAAAAGCTAAGATATTTTCTCACTAAATAACACGTTAGAAAATCTAAAGCTAACCTGCTGATTAAGATCTCGAACCTTCTGTTCCATGTAAGGAATTACATGTCTGGACGCGAACTCTTGCATCAGATCTTTGATCTGCTCCGAACATGCAAGGTAACGTAATACAGTTCATTAAAACATTCCAAAACGGTTGGAAGGCGTGAATATTATCAGCAAAGAGAATGGAAAGAACTAGCAGCCAGAAGCCATTAAATTACCTCCACAATATCATCGCCAGTAAGAGCACATCCAAGGTTTTTAGCCGAAACACTTGATTTCTTCAAAAAAATTGGTGATCAATATGTTGAACTTACAAAATTGACAAACCTTAAGCAATATGTTGGTTAAGAGTTCTGATGAGTGACTTACAAAAGAAGCCCAGGGATTAGCCAGATGTTCCACGTTACCCTCTTTAGATGAATTAGTGCAAAGTAAGTTGCATTCGTTATTTCCAAATGTACTTCTCATCTCAGACAGCACTTTAGACGTTCTACAGGAGAAATAACATCCAGTCATAAAACATTTCATTTTACATCGACACCCATGTAACTATGACAAGAACCACAACATATACAATGGAGTAAGGAACAACTACCTCTCTGTTGTTGCATCTTGGTTGTCATGCACCAACAAGTAATGTTTCAAAATATTTGGGTCCATTGTACCATCTTTAAGCAAAGAAGGTAACCTATTGGTTTTGAAAAGATCTAAAAACTTATTTAGAGGTTCTTCGTCTTTTGATGAAACGACCAAGAGACCTGAAAAGCACATATAGAGTTATTTGGTACACAACAGAAAAGTATGTGAGACATACTAGATCAACAAACGTAATATAAAGAGACAAGACAAATAACAACGATTTTCAAAAACCCATTAATGTCTTACAAGCCACAGGATGATCGAGAGCTTCATGCTCTGAAAACGATAATGTACGTATAAGTTCTTCGTTGTAATACTGAAACCATGTGGGTGCAATTTCAGACTCTGGATCTGCAGGGAGAGAGAGACAACAGCATTATAGAAGAAACGAGCAAGAGATTTAGCCTCCTTGATTATTTGAATAAAATTGACTGCATGAAGTTAAGAAGAAGAAAAAACTCAAAAGGCATCGTCTGATACTCGTGAAAGCATAATTTTAAGTAGAGACTTACTAGAAAGTATTTCAGTAATTGGAGGAGGGTCAGATTCCAAATCCTGGAAATCCTTCTCCCCAGCTTGAGTAATAACATGCTCTAGCCGTTGCTTTGCAACCTAGCCATCAAGTAAACATGATCGGTTTTGAACTCAACACCAAATACGCAGAATGTATGAGCCTCTAACACTACAAATACAACCGTAAGAGCTAACCCACATATTCAGTTATAGGTGTCCACATTGTTGCTAGTTAAGAACTAGTTATCAATTACCGTAATTGTTCAATTTTTAACACAATTTTACCGAAGCATAATTACATACCTCTACGTTTGGTTGTCTTATATCGGAGGCATAACACAACCTCAAGGTAAACTTCTTTAGCCGATAAAGCTGATCGCTTGATGTCCGAACAGGAACTGCACCTCAATTAGACGGTTTGGGAATTAAACCTCGATAGACACTTAANGCCGATAAAGCTGATCGCTTGATGTCCGAACAGGAACTGCACCTCAATTAGACGGTTTAGGAATTAAACCTCATAGACACTTAAAAAACGCNAAGAACAGAATAGAACGAATTTGTAATCAAATTAGAATTCACCATCGATGTTATTAAAGTTGCAGAATGGCTTGAGCGTTTCTACGAAGGATAGTCCATTCTTGACGAAAGTCTCTTCGACAAGGGGCGTAGAGAGAATCATGACCACTGGACTAACTTCCTCCAATAGCATTTTCCCAAGCGAAGAGTTCACCGGCTCCACCATTCTTCCTTTCGCTTAGCTTTCTCCAAATTCTTCAAGTCTCGTCGCTGAATACCCAACTTCTCTCTAATCGGGTTTCAGGTCTTGATATAATTTGGAGGCGGAGCGCAGCAATACCCAGATCTCCTCCTTAATAGCCAATCAGAACTACTACGCCGGACTAGATGGAGATAAGGTTAAAGATCTAGGTAACTGGTGGAGTATGCAAGATGGAGAAAGTAATGGTATCGGCGAATTTCACCGGATGATGGAGGCTGATCGTGATCGGGATCGGGATCGAGATTGACGTAGAGGGAGAGATGTATGCAGCAAGGTCGACGGAGGAGAATCAAGCGACGTGGAAAAAACAAAAAAAAAAACTTCTTTCATTGATATTCTATAGTTGCCCCTTTATTTTTTTTTAAATTCCAATCGTGCTCCAAATTTTCAGAGAGAAACTGTAAGCCCAAAAATGAAGAATGATATTTCTCGTCTTCTCGAGTTCTTTTCAAGGACCAAAACTTTGAAGTTTGGACATGCTCAGATTTTTTCTGAAGAGCTACTAGAGTTTAGGAGCTTAAATTAGTACTTACATATGAGTTCTGGTTTATGCAAATAAGAAATGATCAATTTAGTATAAAGAATTATCAGTTTCAACTAATACATGTAATCTAATGATTGATATAAGCGTCGTCACCCGTTAATATTGACTAGGAGTGTACCCGCACATTTGTGCGGGTTTACTTTTTAATTTGTTATTTTTTTAATTATTTTATGTTGTATTTTAATTAATTTTTGTTATTTTATATACATTATCCTATA